>CAHIKZ030001820.1:10000-95000 GCA_903632075.3 Acanthosepion pharaonis
AGGCCTAAATTTCAGGTTGTTTCATGCTAGATGCAATCGTCAGGCCAGGATTGCTTCTAGCATGAAACAAACTGTCGACTCTAAATGTTGACTTCAATGTTTTTTTATATATATATATATATATATATATATATATATATATATATATATATATAGAGAGAGAGAGAGAGAAGAGATATAGATAGATAGATAGATAGATAGATAGATATAAAGTGACTTGTGTATAATTGATGGTTGTCTAATAGATTTCGTCATTGACTAATTTGTTTTAATGAAACGGGTCCTTCTTATAAAACTTTTCTTTTTATTTTTGGATTTCTTTTTGTCAAGTGTCGGATTTTGCTGCAAAACCTTCTATATACCTACGTTTGTCGTGCAACTTAAAGTTTCAGGGTTTTACTAATTTATCAGGAACTGCTGAATGAGGGCCTATTACGGTTGTATTTTTTTTTTAAATACCGTGTCTCAACGGAGTAACGCTAAATTAAATGCAGATTCAGAGCTCAAAGTTAATATAAACGTAATATATTATTTTGATGTAAATTCGAAATGTAGATTGTAGGTACAGGCTATTAAAAAAAAAAGCAATGCAAGTTTAAAGTTTTAATGAGAATATAGCAATACCATGTAGCTCGTTAAGTATTAATAGATGCTCAAATATTTAAAGAAGGTTAATCAATATACCTATATATATATATATATATATATATATATATATATATATATATATATATATATATATATATATATATTGTCATCCACAGACTGACTGTTTCTCTGTATCACAGCTCAGCAATGTGGCTGGACGATCGGTTGACTCTAGCTAGGATCGAAACTCGACTGAATTGACATAAGTCGGGGGATTCTACTCGTAAGCCGTTGCCGCACACCGAGGATGAAGGTGAATTTAAGCGTATTTATTTTTAGATAAACACACAGTGACTGAGAGAACTTGATTCGATTAACCGAAGAGTCTTGAATTATTAGCCATAATAGTCACTGTTTACAAACTCACGCTTCCTCCCCAGATAGCTCAACCGAAATAATTTTTTCAAGGGTATATTCAATTTATTATACGCACTGATCAGAAACAAATTTATGGCCTGACATATGATATCTGACTAACTTACTGTGGTGGAAAATTTACTCCTAACTTAATGTCTGATCAGTTCCACAAGTTCAAATTCGCAGCTGATCTGAAAAATGGTCTTATATCTCTTGTTAACCGGGGTAAGGAATGGCTTGTTAATTCTAATGCCTCCAAATTTATGACTCGTCCGAGAGATAAATTTTGCCTTCGCATCAGAATGGATAATCCTAACCTCTAGGAGTGTGTCATGTTGTATCTTCCCGCGTTATAGTCTTTCGCTTACATGAAGTGGAAAGATTATATCGAAAATTGCTAGGTGTGTTGCTGGGAAAGTTGGTTCACTTTGTTGTGCTCAGCAGTTTTTATTGCCCGAATCTCTCTTACTTATTTGCAAATCTAACATTCATCCATACTTAGAATATTGTTGGACTTCTGATATAATTTGAGATCCTTGATAAAATCCAAAGAAGAATCTGCAATGTTATTTGTCCTTGGCTTCATTAATAGTCCCACCAACGCAGTGTAGCATCCCAGTCCTTTTACTTGAAATAATTTCATGGTAATTGTATTTATGAGCTCTCCTCTGTGGTCCCTAGAAGCTTGGAATTCGAGCGCAGTACTCTATTGACGGCTAGGTCTCATCATTTTACGGTTGAAATGACTAGATATGACAGTAACTTTTAATCTAAGTCTTTCTTTTCTCGCACTTCTCGCTGATAGATCTTTCTTCCAGCTTCTTGATTTCCAGTCGAGTTTGAGTTTCAATAATTTAAATGACACGGGAAACCCTGTCTCCTTAATTCCTGGTCTTTTACTGTTCGAGCTCCTAAATAATGTTTTATTTCTTATAGTCTTTCGCGCTCAGTAACCCACCTGCGTGTTAATGGATTTGATTTTTAAAAAAAGCCTCGAAAAAGTACGTTTGGAGTTTAAACCGTTTTATCTTAGCAAGCTCTCTGCGTTATTTTAAAGACAGATTATACTTAGAACTCCTTTATAAAATCCAGAGAATAATCAGCAACGTCATTTAATCTGACCTGGCATTTTGACCTCATTAATATTCCCGCCGCAATGTAGCTTCCCTGTGCGTTTTCTATGAATACTTTCATGGTAATTATTCTGATGAACTCGCCTCTATGGTACCTAGACTCTATGAACTTAAGCGCATAACCACAATGACGGCAAGACCTCATCATTTTACTGTTTTACTAACAACTTCTTCTATAGTATTTCTAGCCGGGGGATATTTTTCAGGCTTTCCAGTGACGTTTGATCCTGAAAAGTTTAAATGCTATCTATCTATCTATCTATCTATCTATCTATCTATCTATCTCCTTTGCCACATATCTATTCATTCATCTATCTATCTATCTCCTTTACATATCTATCTACTATCTATCTATATATCTATCTATCTATCTATCTATCTATTATCCACATATCTATCTATCTATCTATCTATCTATCTATCTATCTATCTATCTATCTCCTTTGCCACATATCTATCTCCTTTGCCACATATCTATCTATCTATCTATCTATCTATCTATCTATCTATCTATCTATCAGTATCGTTACCTTCTTTTTTTGTTCTTTTTATTGTTCTCACTCCCTAATTTTTCTATATATATTTTCACACTCCGAAGCGTCCCTCACCCTGCGTGTCAGTAGCGTCGAAAATATGCTTGGATTTGCAAACCTTCTACTTTTTAAAAATAGCTCTCTGCATTGTTCTAAAGTGAAACAAAAAGACAATCAGTCGTTAATTTTAGCTTTAAGAGTTTTTCACCTTAACCAAGTGGCTTCTGGCTCCGACGGATTGATGGTATTCGATTCAAAATAATTTAGTTTGCACGGGTTCATATGTGACTGACATAAAAATATCTGCTTATGAATAGTACAAATTGAACGCGTGTTTTTTCACTTAGTGTTAGTTTGTGTTATCGCGTGTGTGCATGGGTGTTGCATGTGTGCATCTTTTGAGTGTAATGTGTGTGTGAGTATTTTAAGTACCCCCGTACAAGCAAGGTAGACGTTCCACTAAGACTCATAGTTTTACAGAGGGTGAAAATGAGGGCAAAGACTGGGTAGACAGGGGATTGAGGAAAGGATAAAAGAACGGTGATCAAGACAACAGAACATAACGATTGACTTTGCCATTAACATTTTTGAAGATTATAGCAATCAGGGAAGCAAGATAGAGGAAGGGAGTTCTAATTTCGGGACGTGCAAGAAAAGAAACTGTTGGAGTAGAGTAGTGGAGGTTGCATGTAACTATTTCAATAGTAAAGCGGTGGGACCTAAATGCCAATCTAATAGCACACTTAATTTCATGTAGTCGGGACGTCAAGGAAGATAGCTCATCAGAACTGTTGCCATGAAAATATTTGTAGAAAAGAGAGAGGGAAGCCATGTCATGTCAATGAGAAAGTGACTGAAGTCGTGATGCCAATTGGTTAAATTACAGATTGTTTTTTTGGATTTTGTCCGAGAACCACGAGATAAATAGCAAGGACACCAGACCAGATATGGCAACAGTATTCAATGCTCGGAAGAATGAAGTCGAGATGCCAGGTCAGGATCGATTACATTACAGATCCTTCTTTGGATTTTGTCAAGAATCTCGAGATGAATAGCAGGAACACCAGACCAGATATGACAACAGTACTCAATGCATGACGGAATAGTAGATTTATAAAGGAAGATTGCGCTGTGAACAGTACGTATGTATGTACGTGAGTGTGTGTTTTGTGTGTATGCTTTGCGCGTATGTATTTCATGCGTACGTGTGTTTTGTATGTGTGCCTGTCTTGTGAGTCTATGTTTTGTGTAGATACTTTTTGTGTGTGCATTTTTTGTGTAACTGCAGATGGTTTTTGTGTGCTTATGTTTTATATATGCGTGCGCGTGTTTTTTGTGTGTATGTTTTATGTGAATGTTTGTTTTGTCTGAGTTTTATGTGTCTGTGTGTTTTGTGGGTATACTATGTGTGTGATTATGATGCGTGTGAGTATATATTTTGTGTGTCTGTGCAATATATGTGTGTGTATATTTTAGTCGCATGTTTGTGTGTATATGTGTTGCGTGTACACATTAATTGTGTGGGTGGATATGTGTGCAAGTATTTTAAGTATCGTGACTCTAATGATTTTATTTCATTTTTGCTTAATAATTTTCCTTTCGTTTATTATTGGCTTCGCCATTCGTCATTCGTTCATTTCTTTCTCTCTTGCCATTTTTCCTTTATAACTGTCTGATTTGTGCGCCGATATACAACATTGCCTTCCATGTAGCTTTGTGGGAAGTTATATTGAAAGATCTCAGAAATACTGCATACACGATTTTACAAATTTCTTACTAGATTTCTCACTGTCTATCTCCTCTCTCTCTCTCTCTCTCTCTCTCTTCTCTCTATCTCTAAAGAAACTTTATAAAGAATTCTATCTATCTATCTATCTATCTATCTATCTATGGTTCTGGTTTTTGTATCTGTCTATTCATCTTTTTATTCTATCTATATTGATATGCTTATATCTATCTGTAACTGTTGATATCTCTCTTTCTAAGGATATCTATCTATCTATATATCTCTCTCGATTTTACAAATTTCTTACTTGCTTTCTTATTGTCTGTCTCAGCGATCACCTGTCTCTCTCTCTCTCTCTCTCTCTATATATATATATATATATATATATATATATATATATATATATATATATATATATAATATTATATTTGTTTTTGTATATGTCTACTGAGTTTTTTTTTATTTATATTTATAGTGATATGCTTATATGTGTCTGGACCCGTTGATATCTATCCCTATCGATGGATATCTATCTATCTATCTATCTATCTATCTATCTATCTATCTTAGTCCCTGTCTCTTATCCCATGCAAACACGCTCACTCTCTTCTTTCGAACGCTGTCTGTCTCTCTCTTTATTTATCTGTTGATCTTTTTATCTAAACTATATATGGCAAATGCATCACAAAATGTGTATTCGTTTACTTTTCATTGCCTCTAATGTGTGAATCATTTCCATATAGGTAATTATGCGTATGCAGTAAGATGTATAAGTAAAAATATAACACGTGTACAAACAATCGAACACACGTGACACCCACGCAGATTTGAAAGAGATATATTGCTAGAATCACACCTAAGAAATTAATACACGCACCAAAACTAATAAATATATATATATATATATATACTAAATAGAATATATATATATATATATATATATATTATATATATATATATATATATATATTTTTATATATATATATATATATATATATATATATATATATATATATATTTCTACTCAACAATTTGTTTCAACATGTTTCAGTAAACGCTCTGATATTCTCAATAGTGGGAATTTCGTCTACCAACCATCGTTTTTTAAAACTTAATGAAGATTATGTTTTCTGGTGCAAACTACATTCCTTTTAGTAAGACTATCTAATGAACAGGCCGGTAGACGTATTTTCGCTCTGTTAAAAAACAAAAACAAAAACAAAAAAACAAAAAAAAAAAAAAAACGGGAAACATGTGGTAGTATGAAATATTCTAAAAAAAAAAACATCAGTTCCTTTTTATATATATATATATATATATATATATATATATATATATATATATATATATATATATATATATATATATTAATTTTTTTATCCAATATTATTCACTTATTATTTTGTTGGATAGACATTACATGAATTGTAAATAATTAACGCATCATTTCGTCTACAGAGGTGAATGATAAATGATAGAAAACTGGATACAGGTTCGATTCTTTTTGGAGGTTAACTATTTCATTATATATATATATATATATATATATATATATATATATATATATATATATATATATATATATATATATATGTATATATATTTATTTGATTATATCCATGTATCCATATTATATATCTATCAATATATTTTGCCATATCCATCTATTCATCTATCTATCTTCGCATCTATCAGAGAATCTATCTATCTATCTATCTATCTATCTCCACACCCAAATATAAAATCTATTCATATCTATCTATCTATTCATCTATCTATCTATCTATCTATCTATCTATCTATCTATCTTTCTTCTGCCACATATCTATCTATCTATCTATCTATCTATATATCTATCTATGTTTTTGCCATATATATCTATATATCTATCTATCTATCTATCTATCTATCTTACATTGCCTATACCATATTTATCTATCTATCTATCTATCTATCTATCTATATCTATCTATCTATCTATCTATCTATCTATCTATCTATCTATCTACTTGGCTAGACGTCCGATTGCTTTGACGTCGATAATTATAATTTCGATATATATATTTGGTATATAATCCACGTTGATTCTAATAATACAAAATATTAAAACTGATCCACAAAAAATCTCAATATATTTATTATAACAGACCATATGAATTATATAACAAGGAAATACAACATTAGTATAGCCTATTTCAACTAATATCTATGCGTTAACCTTATTCAATGGGGGACTGTATTCTGTTTTGGAACTTGAGATTTAAATTATAATATTTGAAAATGGCTGCAGTTGAAGAAATCATACAGAACCATTATATAGCAGACAGCACTAATTGCCAGAGTGGTGGTAAGGGAAGGATGGGTGTTGTCTGGCTTAAATGGAAAGAAGTTACACAAATCCAACCCAGATATTAACCGTACACCCCAATATGATGTTAGAAGAAAGATGAAGTTAACTAAAGAAATACCGAAAAAAATAAGTTTTATAAAACGAAATTATTCATTATTTATTATATAACAATAACAAATAATTGATACCATTAAAAATTAAAAATCCTTACAAATAATATATAATCAGTTTAACAAAGGTCGTTTTTTAAATGTTTATTAAAAAATTTTTAAAATAAAAAATAATCTTATTAACCTTTTTAAATTTTAAGGAATAGCATGTTTACACAGAATAATATATATATATATATATATATATATATATATATATATATATATATATATATATGTATATGTGTATGTGTGTGTGTGTGTATGTATGTATGTAAATTTTCTGTGTAAGGTTGCTATTCATAATAGTTTAACTTATTCTTAAAATTTCAAAAGGTTAATAAGATTATTTTTTATTTTAAATATATTTTAATAAACTACCAAAAAACGACTTATTGTTAAACTGATTATATATTATTTGTAAGCTTATTTTGGTAATATATATATATATATTTCACTACAGAATTAATAATTATCGTAAGCGAAATAAGTCGACTCCCCATGAAAAATTATTACCTGTAGAACAACATTTCCGCCTGGAAAAACATGATTTCAAAACCCATGCCAAATTCACTATAATTGAGAGAATAGAAAAGTTCAGAGCAGATAACATTAGAAAGATTTTAGAGTCCCATGAAAATAAGTGGATACAACGTCTAAAAACAAAATATCCAGCCGGGCTAAACCATAAATTTAACAATATATAGATCGTATCAATATATAACTCGACAAATCAAAACCTACCCACATTTCTCCCCCACACAAGACAGACATATTTACGGAGGTATGGAGGCCTCACACTTATACACTCACCCACACGAATATACACACTTACACATATCATACTCACTCACTCCCTAATGAGCCAAATGATAACACCCACCCACAGCAATACGCACACTTACGCATATCATACTCACTCACTCCCTAAGAACCAAATAACACACACACACAAACACTAAACATAGACACATCTCCTCTCCAGGACCAATAAAACTGTCAAATTGACCAGAGAATTCAGAGCAACATGTATCTATTCAGCTCTTATCTCAAATAACAACTTAAAAATGACTGTTTGAGCAACACAATGATTGTTAAAAGATTCATGTTAAAAAGATAAAAAAATAAAAAAAAACAAATGAAAACTACAGACAAAAGTTCATTTTCTCCAACAAAAGACATTCATTTCTGTAGTTTACTGCTACCAGCAAGCAGAAATATTTTCTCCTGATGATGGCCATTTTGGTCGAAAACTAGTCGAGGAATCTAAATGAAATAAAATAAAAAAAAACGAAAGAATATTAATCTACAACCCAGTGTGTCTAAAGATTTTAATTTTTAATTTTTTTATTGTTCAAATATATATATATATATATATATATATATATATATATATATATATATATATATATAAATATATACCTTAAAAAATTATAAAGATAAAGGAAAATTAAACAAAGCAAGAAGAGTTCATAAAGTAGTGGAAGTTAGGATTGATATGGAAAAGATAAAAAATAGAAATAACGATAGTAATATGTATAACATTAGAAAGGTTAAATAATTAAAAAATAAAGTAAGATCAAAAATATTATAGAAGTTTAAACCTACTCCTGTGACGACTTTGAAACTAACTCGTTCCTTTGGCTTAATAGTTTGCTTTGAATATTGCATTTTATTATTGTAATTTTGTCTTCTAAACATAGGTCACACGTATTTCTAAGAGCATTATGAGTATGAGCGATGCCTATAATTTTCTTGACAATCTGAGGGTTCAGACATTTCTCCTTCAATTCCCAAAAATATTTTAGAATTAGCCTCCTGATATTTTAATTTTTGTTCGGTAAAAGAGTGCCTATGGGTGTAAAGTCTTTGTTTTAATTCCTCCGCGGAAATACCAATGTAAACATTGTAATCTAACTTATGTTATTTGGTGTAAATGGTTGCTTGTTATATCCCCTTAGTAGCTGAATGATTTTCGTTTCCATGAACAATTTTCAGGATTTTTAAACAAATTCCATACCAGAAATTGTTAGGCAAAATGGAATTTAATTAAAATGTAGTGAAAATTATGATATTTTGATAATTTTTGTACATGTTATTGTTGCAGGAATAGCTTATTTTGATTGTTTTCCGAAATATTAGCGTGTTGTTTTTGTTAAAATGTTTAAGCCAGACAACATCTGCAATCCCCTTACACCACTCAGTCAGTTAGTGTTGTTATGGCTCTGTATCAATTTTTTCAACTGCTGTTTTTTTAATATTCAATTTTAACTCTTTTGTTCCAACACTAAATTCACTCTACCATTTAAGTTGAATAAGGCTAACGTTAGTTGAAATAGTCATAATGCCTAGGTAATTTTGGATTTAGTTATTATAATATATATATATATATATATATATATATATATATATATATATATATACATATATTCTTTGTTCTAAGTAAAACAGTGTCCAATGCAAAATACCAGAGCTATTAAGTATGTATTATTGAACATACATAATAACCCATGCACAGGTACTGAGATCACAGTCGAGTTAATATTTCTTGGTCTCGCGGTTTCGTTGTGTTATTTGGATAAGTTATTATTGTTATTAAATATGTAATAGTTCTATAATGTATATTCCAATTTTGATTTAGGTTCAAACTTATATTTAAATTTGAGAATTAAAAATTAGAAGATCTACTTTCAGTTTCAGAATGACGTCGACTAACGCTGTTAAGACGTAAAGATTCAAGGGAGGTAATACATTTTGCTTTAAAATAGTGGGAAAATTATAATAGAAAATATAAGTATGCAGTAGCAAAAAATAATAATATTCAAATTAATGATAATAATAGTGAAATAATACTAATTATATGTAAAATAGACAGGTTAATTAATAAAAAAGGTCAAAGGGAAGCGTACCAATATAATCAGTACGAAAAACAAATATTAAATATTAATTATTAACCATAAGGCAGAAATGAAGCACGGAAAAAAAATGATTATGTTCAGAATTTCGGGCATGCCAGTGTCCTTTTTCAACGGCGCGCGAAATAAAGAGAAATGAGAATTACTCAACGACAGAAAGTTTTGTGGCCGGTGTATTTCTGGTGGAGATCATATTATTATCAAAACCCAGTATCTAATTGATTCTTCGCTCTGCGAAATTTTTTATGAATATAAACTTTTGATCAATGTAAAAGCGTTAGGCCGGTCTATTATTATTATTAGTTTCGTGTGGGTGGGGATGAAATTTAAAAGAGTTGAATAGAAGAGAAAATAGTAAGGATGGGAAGACGTCCCCATAATGGTCTGATGAAAATGAAATTTTATCGTCTATGTTGTTTATTTCAGAAAGATGGGCTATAGTTAGAATAACTTGTCAATTCCAGACACACGGGTTGTAGTTAGAAATACATCTTTCTCCCGTTTCTGTGGAGAAAAAGAGAAAAAATAGATTTTCAAATATAATCAAATGAAATAAAATGAAAAGAAAAGAGAGTTGAATAAACAAAAGGATAAAACATTGGGATAAAAATATTGTGGAAATCTATTAAAAAATTAAAAATGGGGTGTGCAGAAAATAATAATAATAATAATAAACGAAAATCAGAGGAGTTTGTGTATTATATATAAAAAATTTTATATATATATATATATATATATATATATATATATAAGTTAGGAGGATCATTTCATTGTTGGAAGTGTTACCTGATGATCCGAAATCCTTTAAAAGGATTTTGGTGAAATAAATTATTGTAATGGTACCAAAAAGTGTCTGTTTTTCATTAAATATATATATATATATATATATATATATATATATATATATATATATATATATATATATATATATATTATGAAATGGTAAAGTCCAACAATTATTTAAAGACATTTTTAATTAAACATTTACCGGCCTGAAAATGTAAATGTTATTTAATACTGTTTATTATAAACAAAGCATTTACTAAAATACTTGTATCTATAAAAAAAAATGTTAAACAAAAAAATGTCTTTATATAATTGTCGGACTTTGTCCATTTCATAATGTATGACGTCATTTGTTTACATTTGATACGCCATGAGCAGAAATGAATGTACGTAGAGAGATTCATGGAAGATTGAAGTTTATGATTATGTAAAAACCTTGCATTTAAAACGTTTTTTTTTTGAAACTGCGTAAAAATAGTTTTACATATGAATGTCGGTTTTGGTATGGAATGCAGGTTCGAACCCTGTCAAAGGATTTTTATTTTAAATGAAAATTGAAATGGACATTTTATATAAATGTATATTTAATACTGTTTATTATAAACAGAGCATTTACTAAAATATTTGTATCTATAAAAAGAATGTTAAACAATAAAAAATGTCTTTAAATATAGATAGATACATATCAATATTGATTTTCATAAATTATGTAAATAAACACATTTTTTTACAAAAACTTATGAATCTCAATAATAAATTTTCAAATAAATATATAATACAAGATTAATATGTATCTACATTAACTTTCCATACTCCTTACATAAGCTTTCTAATATATATATATATATATATATATATATATATATATTGGGTTTAAAATAAGAGTTTCATTCTCCTGCACTAGTTGCCACTTAAGACAATAGTATCCAGTCTGTCTTGCTCTTCATCTATATCTTCTGGGAGAATAGATTTTTTCATATATTCCCAAACGTAAGTAAATGTAATGAACTCGACTGGAATTCGAAATTGACTTTACAATTCCTCAATCTCATATGTGTGTGTGCGTGCGTTTAGTTTTGGGGTGTGGGGGTGGTGTTATGTGATGTAATATTTTCCTGTATTTTACATGCCGTACCCATTATTCTTCAGTTTGTTTCCGACTGCGCATGGCTTTTGCTCTTTCCAATAAAATGTAATCAAAACTTTCTCAGGAATATTTGTGCCTTGCGGGACATTTTTTTTTCCGCAAACCGACTGGAAGACATTTAAGTTTTTTTGAATTTCTCAGTCTGTACAATTCTTTGTGCAAACCTAATAAGTAATAGAATCAATTTTTTTTCTTGCGCATTACAAAATATTTCCGATTTATTAAATAACACATTTCTTAATTTAATCTGCTTGAGAGATGAGTCCATTCTCTCAAATAGAGAGTATTTTCATGAAATTTAGTTGAAAGTATAACTAACTGAATTTACATTTTTCATTATAGCTGAAAAGTATTTGAACACTTAAAGAGAATTTTCTAAGTTATTTTTTATACCCGGGCCTACCACCATTTATTTTTGACTCTATAGTAAGCCTGATATGTTCGATAAGGTTAAATTAACAGGTGATCTTAAAAAATGCCCTCCACTCTGTTGTTACCTGTGTCAAAAAAATGACTTGTTAATCTTAACGACTCCAAAACGAAAGTTCTCTCTATTAATCACATGAAATACCTCGTTCTGCCTCCCATAAGTATGGCTGATGCAAATCTCCATGAGTGTGACTCGTTGCCTCTTTGCGGGCTAACATTCTCGGATGACTTGAAGTGGAAATGTTATATTGAATCTATTGGTAGGTATATTGCTAAGAAAGTTGGTTAACTGTGTCGGGCAAAACAATTTTTCTCCCTAGAATATATCTTACCTCGGCCTAGTTTTGGATATTGCTACACAATATGGTCCGGTGCTTCTGCCGTATATGCAGATATTCTTGATAAAATCCAACGAAGAATCAACGCTATTGTTGGTCCTGGCGTATCGGATTCTATCAGTTTCATCGCCTTAATGTCACCTCACTGTGCATTTTCTATAAATATTTTCATGGCAATTGTTCGGGTATTTTAATTGGTGCCAAGGTCTCGTCAATTTAGAGTTGAATTGGCTAATGGTAACCGTAACTTCTGTGCTAACAATCTCTTTTCTTGCACTTTTCGCTTGTGGAACTCTCCTCCGGCATCATGATTTCCAGCCAACTTTTATCTTCAAAAATTAAATGCAATGTCAATCGTTATCTTTTGTCTTCTTGATTACTCTTCTATTGTTCTCGCTCGTTAATATTGTTTCCGGTATTTTCTTATTCTTTTATACACAGTTACCCTTTGTGTCCTAGTGGCTTTACTGTCTTGCATGAGGGTCATATGATTTAAAAACAATATATATATACATAATTCTGTCTCGAGAAATGATCGTTATATCTCTTATATATTGAATAAACGCTTGTTTTTTCTATCATATATTTGCAGGATCCAGTGACGGAAATTTTTTATTTCCATTTTGTTAGACTTTGGTCTGATTGGAAAGAGATTAGAAAATAAATTTTTATGTTTCATCATTGTCTTCCATTATGTGAAGTGGTTTGGGATAAAGGATTTTTAGAAACTCCTCTTATATAAATTCCTGAAATATCAAATTCAAGTTGTAAATATATAAAAAATAAATAAGTATACAAATGTGTAGTGGATAAAAGCTTTGGTCTGTGAATTTAGTGATAAAGTGGTTGTGAGTTCAATCCTTGTGTCGGACAGTGTGTACTTGCGCTCAATGGCAAAAGGTGAGAAATAACTGATGAGTACTAAGTAAGAATGAGAGCGGTATATCGCCGTAGGTTCAGTTTAGAATTCCCTATAGGTTATGCAGATCAATGAACATTTGAAGAAGTACCGAAGACACAATAGATCGAAACGTTATGATAACAACAAAGATGAGGACAATAGTCCGAATGCAAATAGTTTAATTTAAAATAGTTTAAATTTAAATTTAAAATAGTTTAATTTGTATATTATTTGAACTGTTTAAATAATATACAAATTCTTTCTGTGGAAGTATGTATTTTCATTAGATTTATTTTAATTCCATAGCAGCGACACATTGCTAAGAAAGCGATGACTGGCCTACTGAGACATTTTTCCGTGTAATCCCATTGAAACGGACGCGACTGTAAAAAAAATCAGTTTTCCATTGTCTGCTCACAACAGACAAGTGAACAGTTCGAGGTGGTGTAATATTTAACAGGTTTGCCTCGCTAAATTAATTAGGACTGGAAGGTGAGTACGGTTCTCACCGAGTGTCAAATCATTTCGGCTTTGTCTCACCTAAACTACGCTCAGAAATTCACCATAATAGATAAGTGGGTTCTTCGAGATCTTGTAATGTTTAACAAGCTTATCTCGCTAGATCAATTACGACTGCGTAGTGTATTCCGTCCTCACCTTGTGGCCCACACTTTTGGCGTTGTACCAAATGTATACTACGCTATCAATATAACCAACAACTGGGCACGTTGATGTGGTTTAATGTTGAGCAATCATGTTTCGGAAGATCATTTACGAATGTTTAGTGATTTCGATCCTCACTGGATTTAAAAACAAATGACCTTATGGCAGATCTTAACCACGCTTGAATAATCACCATAAGAGACAAGTGGACTATATTTAGTCATATTTAACACAAAGGGCGTCATGTCAAACAAGGCCTTTTTAACGTGGGCATTTCCGAGCCATTAGGCTCGGCCAAAATACCCTTCATTTGAACCCGTATAAACGGGTTCAGGGCCGATTTTACCTCCCCGAAAGAGACTCCGCCCTTCGGCGTAGCCTCCTTCGGGTTCCTCTCTGTCCGTAGACAGAGAGTTGAACCGAACCGTCGCTCAGAAAGTGAACGACAGACAAGTGGACAAGATAAGAGACAAGTGGACATTTCAACGTGGTGTAATGGTTAGAAAGTTTGTCTCGCTAGATCAATTACGATTGAGTAATGAGTTCGATCTTCACTCTCTGACCTGATTTTCTGGACTTGTGCCATGACTAAGAAAATCAAGGAAAATAAGAGAAAAATGTTGATATTTACTGCTTATTAAATAATCCTCATAACGACATGAATCCAGAAAGAGTTATCGTATAGGATGGCATTATTTTTTAATGAAGATATTCCGTCATCACATGGTATATTTCATGTTCTGTTTACATAATTCCCTTAAAATATGACATTTTATTGGCATAAGCCATTATTTAAGTGCTTACATCTTAATGTCTGTACAATTTTGAGTTTTGGTGGTTGTTTTCATGGAAATATTATTCGTACACACCAAAATTTGATAACAATGACGACTGCTCATATTGCTCTAATTTATTTTTTCATTGATAATGTGTCTCCATAACAAACTATCTTGTGTCGCTCTTATCAGTTTCTTCGTATTTTTCTAAGCCCCTTTCTCAGGTTCTCTATCCATTCATAAAAGATCGCCCTCTAAGTGGCCCGGTGCTTCCCCCCGTTTATCGCTCTTGCCCTAAATGCTAAGATTTGCAGGCCATACTTCTTCATTTTGTGACCAAGGAATTTCCTGATTTTGAGTATAAGTGCTCTTTTTACCATTTTCTTTAAGACTTATTATTTCATAGTCCGTTCAGATTATTATCAGAATCTTTCTGTAGAACCACATTTGTACTTGTTATGGTCCAATATCCTCGCACCACAGTTATGGAACAAGGTTAAGAACCAAGGAAGAACAACACGAACACAAGAGTAGAATAACAAAGATATATTACAACAGAAATATAGTACAAGAAGTTGAAGGTGTTAGTAATGACTGTCCGTCTGGTTTAGAGTGAACTAATATTGTCTCGACTCGTTACACCATTCACTGTATTTAATATCCCACCTACGAAGAATATATGTGGCACGAGGCCGTGATTAAATTGGGTTTCTCTGAGCCCGTAGGCTCGGCCAAAAATATACCATTTGAACCCGCCTAGACGGGTCCAGGGTCTGTCTACCTCCCCGGAGGAAACCTTGCCCTTCAGCAAAGCTTTGTCCAGGTTCCTCTCTGCTAAAGCAGAGAGTTCAACAGACATGAACTGGTGCTGGTTACACCGTTCATTGTATTTAATATCCCACCCACGAGGAATATATGTGGCACGAGGCCGAGATTAAAGTGGGTTTCTCCGAGCCCGTAGGCTCGGCCAAAAATATACCCTTTGAACCTGCCTTCGGCAAAGCTTCGTCCGAGTTCCTCTCTGCCAAAGCAGAGAGTTCAACAGTCATGAACCGTTGCACCGTTCATTCATGATACCTCTTGAGAAACGCGGTATTTATAGTGTCAGGAAGAGTCCATTATCGTTATCGGTAAGTTCCCATAATACTACTGATTCTAGTTTTTTTTCCCCTCATCCATAGTGAGATTGTCCACCATCCACTGCCCGTTAAGTGGATGGATATCTCGTTGAAATAAAGCATTCTTTTCTTTGTTTTTAATATTTTTTTCTTTTTTCAGCTCCTTGCTTCGATTTTGGAATGCTTCTTTCGTCAGTCAAATGCGTGTTCGGATAACGGTTTTTATCTTTTG
The DNA here is from genome assembly GCA_903632075.3 of Acanthosepion pharaonis. Classification (NCBI taxonomy): domain Eukaryota; kingdom Metazoa; phylum Mollusca; class Cephalopoda; order Sepiida; family Sepiidae; genus Acanthosepion; species Acanthosepion pharaonis. Next base: position 26,202 of record CAHIKZ030001820.1, read on the forward strand.
GAGGAAAATTCTAGAACCAAATAGATGTTATTTTTATAAAATAAAATAAAAAATTCTCATTGAATGAGAGTGTTCATGTTCTTGTCGTTCATAAAAATACAACATTTATTACGACAAAATAAATAGAATACGTAAAGGTGTCTAACAGGATATAATTTCAAACTCTTTGTTAGATTGAAAGGAGTGGCTGAGTGTGCGGTGGGATATAATAGATAAAGTTTTGGAATGAGAAATCGGAGGGAAGCGATCGAATACAATTGCATTCACCTGTGCGTAAATATCATTTTGAAAGTTAGGAATCAATTTCTTTTGCATCTCTCTAAATATGGTTTAAGTAGGAGTGCAGACAAGGTAGTTAGCTTTGATTGGCAATCCGTCTAGATCAATTACAAAACATGGATAGGCTCGCCATTTCTCTGATATCAAAAGAGGCATTAACGCCGAAGTGTGTATCACCAATGTCCCTTGATTGTTTTGAAAAGAGACCGCAGTGATTTGATGCATAAATGGTTGAAGAAACGACTAATTTGCCACTACACGAGGGTAGGATGAAAAGTTCATAGATTGACTATGCAGGAGTGATGATAGAGGTGTGAAAACTAGCATACATGTATTTCAATTCTCCTTATGGATAACTAAACTGTTTATTTCCAGGTAAGAGGATAGCCTGAAAAGTTCATAAGCTGACTATAAAGGAGTGATGTTAGCGCTGTGAAATCTTGCATGCACTTATTTCATCTCTTCTTATGGGTAACTGAATAGATTATTTCGAGGTAAGAGGATGGGCTGACTATAAAGGTGTGATTCTATAGCTGTGAAATCTTGCATGCATTTATTTCAACTCTCCTTATGAGTAACAGACATTTATTTCCAGGTAAAGGATGGGCTGAAAAGTTCATAGGCTGACTATAAAGGAATGATGCTATAACTGTGAAATCGTGCATGCATTTATTTCAAATCTCCTCATTGATAACTGCTTTGTTTATTTCCAGGTAGAAAGATGGCCTCAAAAGTTATATGGCTGATTATGAAGAAGTGATGTTTGAGCATTAAAATCTTGCATGCATTTATTTCAACTATTCTTTTGGAAAACTGCTTTGCTTATTTCCAGGTAAGGTGGTGGGCTTAAATGTTCATAGGCTGACTCTGAAGGAGTGATGTTTGAGCTGTGAAATCTTGCATGTCTTAATTCCAACCCTGCTTATTGATAACTGCATTGTTTCTCTCCAGGTAAGACGGTGGGATGAAAAATTCTATGGCTGACTATGAACGGCTGATGCTAGAACTGTGAAATCTTGCATGCATTGATTTCAACTGTTTTAATTGATTTTTCCTTTCCCATTAAACTGATATGTCACTATTCAAAGAAGCCTGTCCATGCTGATGGCCCATAAAATTCTACAACAGACATGACGTCATCATCACAGCGATAGCAGTTCCAAGACAAGTGTATTTTTTTTCATATCGGAGAACAAATGATAGTCAAATTCGGAGAATAGAGATAGTGATCAACCAATTCAAAGTCACAGTCACGAACAGCAGTCATCGAACTAAGAACTGGCGTATTGGATCGCCTGATGATATAAAATCACTTTCGTCAGTTTATTCGAGTGTTTCGGGTGGGTAGCCATTCATAACTGCCTCAACAAGTTGGCGTAATATTCTCTGTTGACTGTGTGGCCAATTTGATCAAAGTTTTCATGCAAAATATCTTTTGCATCCTACAAAATTGGGGCCATCAGCTTCCCTGCAGATTAAACGAACTTGACCTCATTGGAACAGATGAGGCTAGGTGTTTCCACTGCATGGATTGTCTTTTTTATTTGAATCAAATTGATGAACCCTAAACACATCCAGGTTCAGGCAAAGTTCAATGTACCCGCAGGATCTGCCACAAACTATGTCTGATTTTCCTGAGATGTGATCAGGCTGGCGCGCTTTTTATCAGGTGTAAGAAGAACAACCGTTACACCAATTTTATTGTGCGGAATATTCTCAACTCTCTCACGGGAGATGCCAATAGCCGTGACTATTTCATTTATAGTCAATCGATGGTCATCCATCAACATGTGTTGAGCGCGAATCAATGTTTTTCTCGGTGGTGGCAGTCACCGGACGTCTAGACCTTGGCTCTTAAAGACTCTCCATTCTCCTCCTAAATTCAGTTACCCACTTTTGGACTTTTGATAACACTGGGTTCTCATCACCAAATGAAGAAACAATGAATGTTTTTGGCGAGGGGTAACGCTCTTACTGCACGTACTTGACAACACTACGATGCCAAATTTTGTTGATTTTAAAGAGAAGCAGCTACTTGTTATTTTTGAAGTCTTCTTTGAGCAGTCAGCTATTTGATTATCTCGAAAGAACCACTGCAGTTAATAATAGAAAGAGTTAAAGTAAATGCATGCAAAATGTCATAGTGGTCCGGCTATGAACCTTTCACTCTTTTCTTGTAAAGACTTGCTATTTTTACCTAAAGAGTACATGGTAAACTTCTCTCATTCAAAACCGGCACTACGTCCATATTTTTCTTTATTGTATATATTTGATGTTGTAATGTCATAGCGTAGTTTACTCTCCACCATCATATTCTGTTGGCTTTCTCTCTATGTTAAAACTGTCTTTCGCAACTGATGTATTTAAGTAATCAATCTTTAATTAGTTTTCTCAACAACGACTGACAATTATGTTTTATAAACATGAATGGTATTATGGTATTAAATGCTAGGTAAAAATATTAGCTAGTCTCCATAACATTAATACACATAAAATTTCAATTTTGTATCAAGTTATATGCCTATGTGCATAATCTCATGGTTATGAGGAGAAATAACAACAACAACAACAAAAAAATGGAATGGCAAGAAAGAAGAAAGAGAAATCCAAGAAACGGGATCCACGTGCTGTTTCAAATACTCTTTTATTTTTGATATATGATATATTAATATTTGATGACCTGGAGGCCAGAAGATTACCGAAAATATAAAACTCCACACCAGCATAATATTTATGTCGATGGCACGGTTGCAAGTAGACAGAGAAACGAAATTATAAGAACTCCTACAGAAGATAGAAAGGGCATACAATACCTAAGGACTAAACATCAATTGAAAAAAGATTGAATTCATTGGTTGTAGCAAGAAGAAAACCCCGAACATGCAACTTGGAGATTCCGAAATCAAACACGTGCAACAATTTAAATATCAGGGAAACCTATTAACAGAGGCCAGAACGTGCGAGACGGAAATCTGAAAATGTTTTGGATTAGCGTAATATGAGCAAACTATTAAGTAATAGAGAAATATCGTTAGAAAGGGAGAAAAGAGCAATGGACAGTTATTTTGCATTGGTCCTCCTATATGACAGTGAATGGTGGACAATCTCGACCCAGATGAAGAGGAAACTTGAAACAATATAAATATGGTTCTCCAGAAGAATGCTGATAATATCTTGGACAGAAACTGTGAGACAGAGGAAAGCCATGTACAAACTTAATTACAAAAGACAGGAAATTGTGGAGAGTAATGATCACAAACGTCTTGAAGAGACAAGGAACATAGTAGAGGAAAAAAGAAGAAATATCAGAGGGTTGAAAACAACTGTGTTGGGGACTGGGATGAAATAGGCTCGTGTGATGGGATAGAGTCAACAGATTGCCAAACATATATTGTCACATAAGGCGTTAAGTCATGATTTAAGTATTCCTCCTGGTCATCATAGAAAAAACAGGAAAAATTAGTGTTGTGGATTCAGTGATGAAATCGGGTCTTAAATGAATCAGGAATGAAATATAGCAAATAAATGTATTGACGTAATAATACAATTGGTAATACGGTTAGTAGATCCAGAAATTAGTAGCAATAATATATATACAGTCTGGGAAATTCAGTATCGAAGTAGGACTTCCTTCTGAGTCTACGTGCTCGCAACTGTGACTCCTACAAAGCGGTTACCTCACTCTTTAATTGTATCACTGTATCAGTGTATCTGAATCTCTGATACTTTCTGGGCATTCACCAGCAGCAGTACAAGTACACACTTGGCGAGTCCACTTGTATGAAAAAGGGTGGACCCCTTAACACTAAAAGAAAACTAACAAACTGCTTGTTTTTTCTAAATACTAACAGTGTTTATTTTCATCATTAGTCTACATACGTAGTAATGTATCAATTGTCAAGAAACTTGAGATATTTTCTCTTTTTTTTCTTCATGTTTTCTCTTTATTGTTATTTATTTTCAAATTTCTTGAAATTCTTAATCTTCCAGAAGGAAAATAAAGTATGTCTCTCGCATTAAAAAAGTTAATGAGCCATTTCTTTCCAAAAAAACTCCCAGCAGGTTAAAATTAAAACTTTCTTCATTATTATAAAGATTGGTGAAAATAATCTTTTTATTTGTTAGTGGCGGTTATGGGGCAAGAGAAAATGATAAGTTCATATACATTTTTTTTTTACTTATTTGATTGTTTTCTTTCAATTGAACAAGTCTATCTCATCATCTTTGAATATCAGCAGTTTATATTGTCACACGTGCGAATTAGTTTGTTTGTCAAGTTTAATGGTAATTTTAAATATTCAATTAAATGCGGAAGTCATAGGATTGTTGCTAGTTTATATCTATTCATCTATCTATCTAAATATCTATCTAGTATCTATCTATCCGGAATTTTTATATGCATTCGCACGTTATTATTTTTTTGTTTTAACTAAATTTATATTAAATGCCATCCTATACCAGATAAGGTTTTAATTTAAAAATGTCGCCCCTTAAATCTATAAAAGCATTAAAAATTTTTTAATTTTTTTTCCTGATTTTGTTACTTAGACAATGAAATTATCTCTTTCTTTCAATTAACATTTTTGAAATATTTCTTTCTTTCTAATTTATTAAATTGTAAAAATTTTTGCACACACACACAAACATATTCTTTTTATTCTTTAACACATACATAGACAAACGCACGCACAACATTCACACACACATATATATATTTCTATTTCTTATTCATTAGAAATATATCTGCTTGTAGAAAAAAGAAATCTAAACTTTTAACTTATTCAAGAACATAGCTTTTGCTTACAAGTGAGTGTTGACAATAATCTTCCTGTCAAACCTCAGATCATTTAAGAAAATATAATATTTTTTTTTTGCAAGATTTCTTCGTTGGTTCGCATCTATTTTACAACTTGATTTTCGACGAAACGACTCTTGAATTAAAAATGTGAAGATCCTGTTACTTTGTTCAATATCCGTGTATGTGTAATTGTTAATGAAACTATAACATACATTAATTATTTAATTTCTATTTACACAATTTACACAACGCTTATGTCCTCATTTTTTTTTTTTTATACAACATAGATAAATATAAGCTATAGACCTTCAACGACCGTTGTTCGAGTAAACTACAAACAATTACGAAATGAAGGGTATAATCTCGTAAAACAGCCCAGAATATTTGGAATTGAAAGTGTGTAATTTAATTAATTAAAAACAGGGCGAGCAACAACAAAAGTAATAAAATATCAAAAAATATATAGAAAATATGGGCACGTGGAAACAGTTCCCCTCCCGTAGATTAAATAAATGGTTCAGTTCAGAATTCCCTATATATTTTTCTCTTTTTTCGATATACATCAAAGCAAGACCGAAGATCACAACGTTGTGATAATAACAACAAAGATGAGGAGATTAGTCCTCATATAAATAGTATAAATTTGTTAAGTCCTCATTTGAACATATTAACTTCAGAAATTATTTATGCAAACAATTCAGACCTTTACCATTAATTAGAGATTATGTACAACATTGATGAAAAACGATTATCCATGAAAAAAGTTTTTGGATATCTTGATCCTAAGAAGAAATCATTGAAAAGAAAATATATTATCAATATAGTTTCATCTAATGACTTTTGATCTAACACGATAGGATAATGTATTTAATCAGAACCTAAATATTCTTTCATTTCCATTCATTCTTTTCTTAAGCATTTAACCGAAAAAGAAAATGTAATAATGCCAGTAGATTTTAAAGGTGATTACAAGGAGTGAAAGTGAAAAATTAGCCTGGGATCAACTGAATTATTAAAAGAAAAAAAGACATGCTCCATGAAGACAGAATATATATAAATTTTAGAAATATAATTTTAAAATAACGTATTCGAGATTAATGTACAGTACAGTAGAGTTGAAATTATAATATTAAATTAGATTAAATAAAGAAAGAATACATTCCTTATTTGACAATGCTTTTTTAAATCTCCGAATGTCAACAATGGCATTGCAATTAAAAAAGGTTCGAAAGTTCAATCAAGACAACTGTCTGTCTGCGACACTTGGAGAAGCACACAAACACACACACACAGATACACACACACACACACAAATATATATATATATATATATATATATATATATATATATATATATATATATATATGCGATGGTTTCAATTGACTCATATGCTATATCTTTTTTTCTCTAGTTCTTTTGATTCCAGCGACGAAAGGAATACGTCTAAATTGTTTGCGATGTAAAAACAAATCCCAAAATCGTTCTTTAAATCTATCATTCCCATCATTGCTCAGCCATTCAATATCGACTTTCCTTCAATTTTGTTTTATATCTTTCAAAGTCAAACTTAGGAAATACACTTGAAAAAAAATACACTTCTATAAAAAATAATATTCTTTAAACGCTTATTAAATATTGCTTACCTAAAAATGAAAAATTTCTTTTATTAATTTTATTTTCAACTATAATACTCTAAAATCCACTGTATTTTTTTTTGTGTTTTCAAGGCGTCCTTTTACTTTTTTTCTTCTTCATTGGACCTCCGTCACGTGACCCCTCTGCCATGTACATATAACATACATGATAAAGAATAAACATAATCAGCAAATTTCTGACCAGTTTTTTTTTACTTTTTCATAAACTATTAAATTAAAAAAATCAGAATACCGAAACACCGCGTTTTTGTCCAATTGGTCACTAGCTTCCGTTTTCAAGGGCAATTTTCAGACGACAATATGGATACAAATTACATTGACCTCTCAAATATTTCTCCACCCAGGTCAGCAGGTACAATTTCTGCAATCAATATTCCTGGTAAAAAAAGAAAAAAAAACCTCTTTACTTGAGACTACACGAAATGTACATACAAATAATCTATAATGCAATGCATGCCTTATGATTTTGCATTCCACAGCATCAACAAATTCCATAACTCAGCACACGTTTTTTTAGCCACCTAAATTTTACACTTGCAATTTACCATGTCCATATTAATTTACTTTCACAGTGATACAGTACATTCGGTTCATTAACACATTATTTATTCAACCACAACCAAAATTGGTTTTTTTGTAAGGATGTCTTGGACAAATCTAAGTTAAATTTACAACCATTAATTGTCTATAATTATGAAAAAATTAATTTGATACCTGTTACCTATATTACCAAAACTCAAATCATGCATAATCTCAAATAATTTTTGACCCTGGCTGCCACCACAGTGAAATAAATGACCTCCTTACCACCACTAACTAATCCATTACTGGCTCTACCGTTTTATAAATGTTTTTTTTTTCTTATTCATCTAGCGCGACCTGGCATCTTGAATTTATTTTGGTTTCAGTGGGGCCTTTTTTTGACGTCAGCGGTATCAAAGGGATATATTCATTCGTTACTGAATACTTTTTAGCGTAAATCCTATTCTGGCCATCATTGTCCGGTTTCTATTTACATTTTTTAGGTGAGAATTTTTCCAGCAGGACGCAGACCAAAACACATTCTGAAATGCGGAACTATGCAGGTCGAATTTTTTTTATTCCCTGCAAAAAAATTTTTATTTTAATTCTTCCACAAACATTTTGTTTGAAAGGTGTTCACATACGGTTCTTAAAACAAAAGAAGAATTTTAACACTCTGTTACACAAAAGAAAAACAATCATTTGTCAGATCATCATAATTAACAAAATAATTCTAAACTTAAAAACATTTGAATATACAAAAATTATTGTCTTTAAAATTTTCAACATTTATTAAAAATTTCCATTAGAAATTATGGTAAGAATGACCCATCACAAAAGAATCAAAACAAATTTCTATGGCTTGATCATTTTTAAACGTGATCAAAGACTGATAGGAATACAACATTAAGACGTGCTAAACAAAATCAACAGTAAATTCTCTCAAATGGTTATAAACCTTTGTAAAAATGACCGAACAAAACAAAAATAAATCTCTTACTAAAATGTTTTATTCAAATTGTAATTGTCATATTTAAAATAGTGTCTATGCGTAAGTCTGGGTGTTCAATGTTTCTCTTTATTTTTTTCTATTCGTCCTTCTTCATTGTGTGTGGCATTATATTCTGCATATTTACTATTTTTTACTTTATCCTGATTTTTTTTTAACCATTAATTCCTATTTTAGTTTGGAAAAAAAGAAGAAATGTGTGTGTTGGAGTTTGACAAAATAAAGTTTTACCATCTTATTTAGTGTGGAAGATAACCATGCATCCAGGCAGAGAAAGAAAAGAAAAGAAAAAAAAGGAAAAAGAAAAAGAACTAAGGAAAAGAAAAGGAAGAAAAATGACACGAGATAAGAAAAATGGAGGTGACAAAATTTTGAAGAAGGCACACACAATGGCGAAGAGGAAAAAAATAAAAAAGGGTTATTTCGATAAGTGAAAAAAAAAGGATGACTAAAAAGACTTTGGACAGATATGAAAATTAAAGGCCACCTACGAGTAATCGTTGACCGATTTTCCTACTTGGCCTGCGCGAATGGAATTGTGTTATCAAGAAATGTTCGCCAAAGAAAAGTCCACTTGAAAACGTTAATTTTGATAATTGACAAAAAACACAGGTGTAGCTACAGAGCTTTAGTTAGATATGGAAAAATTAAAATCCCACACAAGCTGTCTCACTGACTAAATTTTTTTCGACAAAACAACTTTTGCCTGCGATAATAAAATTATGTTATCAGAAATATGTACCGAAGGAAAATGAATGGGGAAGGGTGTTTTTTTTTTCTTCCTTGGAGACGACAGACTGACTGAAATTTTTGGGGATATTTCTTTTTTGAGGCCGTGTTAAGAAGACCAACCATCTTGATAATTAGCGATAAAATACCTGACAAAAAACCACGTGTAGAACAAGAATTATGACCCCCATTGTTCATATTGTCCCGTTTGCGGCTAGAGAAATGATAACGGCGATTAAGAGAAAGAAAAAAAAAAGAAAAGATAATTTTTTTTTTAGTTAAGCAAGATATATTTTTTTTTCCCGAAACAAAGCCGCGGATTGTTCACGCCCGACTAAGACATCATTGGTCAAGTGGTGATCACGTGACGCACGAAGGAGGAGGAAAGATACCCTGACCAAGACCTCATTGGCGAGAGTGATCATGACGCACGAAGAAGGCTGTCGACGCCCCCATCCAGAGTATAAGTATGAGAAGCTGCTACGAAGAAGTGGGGAGGGCAGTTCACGCCCCTCAGAAGTATGGTGAGAAAGTGGGAGTGAGAAAAAGTTCCCAAAAATGGAAAAGAGTGGAAAATCCCTAACCAGAAATAAAAGAGGTGGATATGTATTTAGAATTATCGAGGAAACCCCGACGCCAACAGACCCACCCCGGTTTTGGTCGGCGTCCATAAAAGCGAAGCCCCAACGAGCAGAAAATCAGTCGGGCCCTGGCGGCAGAGAGAGAGAGTTGAGTTGAGAGCTCCAGTTCCAGTTGAAGCCGCCTCGAGATAGCTGACCAAGATTCACGCAAAATTCCGGACTCCTCTTCAACCCAAGAACAATTATTTTGAAGAGCGACTTAGGACCAGACCACCGAAATAAGTTTTTTTTTTTCGACTTTCGTCCAAAGACACACCGAAACACAAATTTCTTAGAGAGCAAACAACTTGAAGCGTTAAAACTTGCCTAACGGAAAACGACGTGTCACAATCCACAGAACGGGTCGGGAGATAGATGCAGTCCTATGTATCGAACAACTAGACATAAAGTTTGTTACCTTTTTCTTTGATACTTTGAACTTTTTGAGTTTTCATTTTATTTTTTTTATGCATATTTGTGTGTTATCACCCCCGTTGAACTCAATTTGCATTACGGCCCCAACCACTGTTTGATCTCGTCTGTCTAAGATCAATTCACAACGTGGGTAGGCAGACTGGAGATCAATGCAGTTACTTTGGTAACCAGGCGTTGGAAGCGAGTTGGGAACGACGAGGCTGATGTCAAATCTAACCAGATTCCCACCCGAATCACCAAAAGGTTAGAACGTCACATTTGGGTGCCGCGACCGATACCAAGCCCGTTGGTCGTCACAGGACGAGACAACACGACTGACGCGACAGGCGGACGTCACGTTTGGAGCAGCGACACCCGAACGGAGCAGCGAGGGAGCGAACAGCTGGCGCCGCGGCGAGGACGTCACAATTGGTGCTGTTTGGGGACGTCACAACTGGTGCCGTGCGCCGTGGATAGAACGTCAGTTGGGATGCGACCAGGGGACGACGTCACAGTTGGCGCTGCGACCGGGGACGCATACGCATCATGTATATTTTTTGAATAAAAATTCCAAGAGGATAGAATCCATTTAGAACTCAATGTCCAGGACAGGTAAGGATATTGTAAAAGGCTTAAACACTAATATTCCATGGTAATAATTTATTCCATTGGAATCGTAAATACGATCAATTCATCAGATGAGAAACAAAAAAAAAAAAAAAAACAACTCCGGAAAAAAAAAATTTAATTTAGAGAAGTGTAAGTATGAGAATGTGGGATCAATGTTAGAGCTAAAGAGAGGGGTAACAGACGTAGAAGGTGGGTATTTTAAACTTAACAGAGATAAAAATTTAAAATCCAGTGTGGGGGGATTTAAGTGTTGTCGGATGTCTAATACATTAAAAAGATACATTTCTTGGTGACATACACACACCATAGACGATCTAATGTTAAAGATCAGAATAAAGGGAGGGGGAAAAGAAAAAAAGAAGAATTTTGGGGAAGATGGAAAAATGGATTTAAAAAAATTGAAGGGCATTTACTGAAAAGGGCCGCTGTGTAGAAAAAAAATTTGACAAAATTAATATCGATTACAGGTTAAAAATCAAATATAAAATAAATATAAAACGATTATTATTAATCTAGCAAGGAATATATTTTTTCTTTAAAAAGTTTTTTGTTTATGCGAATACAAACATACACAATAACAAGTATATATATATATACATACATATATGTGTACCCACATATAATATACATATACCCATATACACATATATATATACATATCTATACAAATACACACATACAAACATTTTAATATCAAGAATTTTTATGGTGTGATTAATTGAATACTGTATTTTTGATTCCAATGGAATAAATTATGAAAATGGACTATTAGTGAGGAAGTTTTTTATAAATATATATATATATATATATATATATATATATATATATATATATATATATATATATATATATATATATTTACATTTTTTTTAACACATGTATATCAGAATTATGTACAAAAGTGGTTGTTGTTTTAAGATCATTTTAAAAAACTTATAATTTATTTATTAACTATAATTTTTATAAGAAATGGATATGAGATGAAAGGGTTTATTTAAATTACATATGAACAAAAAAAGCCGCCCAGGGAGCTGCGTCAATGATTTCAAGGAACAAATTGTGGTAGATTTATTATATATTCAATTCATCATTGATAAAAATCGAGGGTGTTGAAAAAAATTCAAATTTTACATAGTGATTTTATATCCATATTTGTGTTATATATATTTAAAATTTAAAAATAATAATTATATAAAAATTATTTGTATTAGAGCACTCTTTAAAGAATAATATTTATTGTTTATTGGAATTCATTCATATACACGAATCATATACTTGTATATATATATATATATATATATATATATATATATATATATATATATATATATATATATATATATATTATAATTTGTATTTTTTCAGTGTATGTCAACTTTTAAAATTTAAAAATAAAAATATTTTAAAATATAACTTCACATTCATTTATTAAAGCACAAAAAATATATTTAAACATTTTTTCCATTATATTAGTAGACAATACTGTTTTGAGGACTTTTTTGTGGGGCATAAAATGTTTAAATTGGTTTCAGGTTCTCCAACGGGAACAAAGCAATATACAATATCCCTTGAGAGAAACTGGATTCTTCTAACTGTAGTCCAGTAATTGATAGACTATGGCCATGTGTTTTGTTAATAAACATATAAAACTTATTCATGAAAATATTAGAAATGGGAATATCTCCTCAACGTGAATAGAATATCCGACCATTCTATAATTGAAGATGACCATGTGTTTAAAAAACATCGAAATTTTTTCATACTCAGAAAAAATATGGGATCCCTAGGTTTACAGATGGAATGAACTTAACCTTAACTAAAAGTCTGATGTCATTAAAAATCTTGATAACATTATAGGCACCCCCATCTTCATTTATTTTATATGAAGAATGTATACCAATTTATAAATTCAAAATTCCGTTGGAGAGGCATTACTACCAACTACCGGAGCTAGAATGATATTAAAAAACTTTATAAATATGTAAAATTATTTGGAAGACTGCAACATTTTGGTCATTTTTTCTGTAAAAATTTGTTCTTAGGATAAAATATAAAAAATTAAACAATTGTTTATCATTTAATTATTTATACTTTAAACCTTACCTTAATTAAATTAAGTAGACATAAATATCTTTTTTCAAATGTATATTTTATTTTAAACAAAACACATTTGAATTAGATGCAGTTGGAAATAAGCATGAGTTTAAATCTTGCTTTATTTAACTAATTTGATATATAAAGAAATATAATTAAAATATTTTTTGCTGCAATTGAAACATTAAATTGAACAAATGTTAATCGATCCCTTTGTTGACGTACTTTCAAAGATACTTGATGCATTATTTTAAAGAGTTTCAGAACTCAACATTAAGGTGGGCATTAAATCAATTTTTGATAAAAAAAAACAAAATGATTTGTTGTCAACGCATTTTCATTTTAGACATGGCGATGATAGAAAAAAATTCTCACCAGGTCCATATCTCGAAAATGTTCCTTTTAATAAAAAGAGCTACTTGTCTGTCGATGGACTTGTAAATATGCCGACATTATAATGACATTTAATTATCTTGAATTATTTTTTAAAATTTTAATTGTAGAATGTGAGCATTTGGTAGTCTACGTTTTAGATTTTTCATTTGATGTACATATCATTATGCGAACGAAAATGTTTTTTTTTTGAATCATTTTTCAATATATTTAAGATAAAAAACTTCCGGCAAAAGTTAGAAGGCAAGGATGTCAGTTTTTATCTTTGGTTTTTTATTACAGAAAAAATCGTTAAGAATTTCCTTCCATTTTTGGGTTACAACATATTTTTACGAAGAGCCTAAATAGTGGCGTATATATATAAAATCATGCATCCTTGTGTCCTTTCATGTATGTATCGAATTCCACCTTAAAGACTGTCAAAGCATTGCATTGTTTACTATATATATGACAAGATGAATATAATTCATCAGATAATCATTTATTTTTTTATTTTTTAAATGAAAAAACACATCATCTCAGACTCCATTTTAGCGGCTAAATCAACGGCATATTGTTGAGTTTAAGATATAATTTTTGATGAAGATCATTGAATGAGTTTCCAAATAAAATAAAATGCCGCCAAAAGAATTTTAACGATGTTTAATATATATCAGATTCCTTTGATTACGATTTTCAATAAAATAATGGTAGCCATATTCCCAATTAACAAATAACAAAAAGATACTGAAGAACATCATAAGATCTATTAAATTATTAAATTCGGTAAGAAAATTTTTTGTCCCATTATTTAAAAAAATATATATTTGTTATGATGGTACCCATGGAAAAAGCTACTGTCATTTGAAAAAGAGTTCACTAAACCCTCCTGGATGTTAAACCAGTAGGTTGTTGTCTGCATCAATGCTCTCAATAAAAAGTTATATGTAGGAATTTTTTCCACAGCACATTTAAATAATTTTGACATTACACTTGGATTTTTTTGTTGGAAATTAACCAAAAAATATAACTGAAGAAATTGTTTTTTTTTATTTTAAAAGTGATGGAAATCCAATCCGAAATATCAGAACAATCTAATAATAAAAACCCTGAATAAATCATTTATAAAAAACACAATTATACTTCCTAATGTTTTCAATAAAAGTATTTTGACTTTGGTATCCAATTGAAATAAAATAACGTTTGTTTTTAATAATAATAATAATAATAATAATAATAATAAAATAATAATAATAATAATGATAATAATAATATTAAAATAGCCAAAAAAAGATAATTTTACTAATATCCAAAAACAGACTTACACAGGAGCGTTTTTTTTTTTTTAAATTTTTGATTATATATATATTTTTTAACCTCTCTGACAGCGTTAAAATCAACCTTGATAGTTGTTTTTAAGAAAATGAAACCACAATGAATCTATTATATAAAAAAGTATGGTTATTCCTGCAGGAGCCATCTGTCAAAAGAAGTATGGTATAAGGATGGACACAGAAGTTATCTGAGATTGCATTTAAAGATTTTATTCCTATTCGAAAATTTAATGCCCAAATATTCTTATTATTTTATTGAATATATTCCCCAAATCTATCTATCATTTCGAAAATTTTATACAATTATAATGTCGAAAAAAAATTTAAACAGGCCTATTTATCCACCAAAATGTTACGGTTTTTGGGGTATATAACAGTATAACTAGTCTATCTATCAAAATGATTATTTATCTTTATAGTCGACCAATAGACTATTGAACCAATCAGAATATGAACATTGTATCCGTCACATATATAAAGGCGGAATCCATTATCTATCTCATCTAATGATCAGAGGAATCTTATCTATCGATCATGAAGAGATAAAAAAATTATATCATCTATCATCATTCATACTATATTATTTATTATAGCCTGTATATATCTATATCTATTATCTATCTATCTATTCATTATATCTATCTATCTATCTATCTATCTAAATTCATCTATATTTCATATATCAATTATGTCTATTCATTATTATCTATGAATCTATTATTTCTTTCATTATCTATCTATCTATCTATCTATCTATCTATTTATGTTCATATCTATCTATCATATATTATCTAGATTCATATTATCTGATTATATCTATTCATCTATCTATCTATCTATTCATCTTTCTTTTCAACATGAGGTCTTCTGAAAATGCAGCCATTTTAAAAATCCGTCGTCCGTCACATGATTGTCACATCATCCATCTAATGCTGCGGAGGAAAATGATTTTTCGGTCTTGACAAACGGGCAATATATAAAAGGAAATACAATTTAAGACATTCAGAAAAATCATTTTATATATATATATATATATATATATTTATAAATATATATATGTATATATATATAAATAAATAAATATATATATATATATATATATATATATATATATATATATATATATATACACGAAAGTGGTTCGAAAAGTTCTAAGCTATACCCAGGAAATTTTGGAGAGACAAGACAGTTTATCACTATTTTCAATTTACTCTTCCTCGACATCAAAACACTTGCTCCAACAGCTTACGCATTGTCATATACTCGAGGAAGAATGCAGCAACCTGGTCCTCCACAACCTCCACCACAGCACATATGATCATATCATTGTTTCCAAAATGGCGACCACGGCAGGTAAAATTCTACTTTAGAAAACAGAGAGAAGTCAGATGGAGCTATCGGTAAGTGGGATGAGGTAATAACTTCGCTGGTTAAACTAATGAAACTTGAACAGTGTGAAAGGGCGCGTTATCCTGGATCAAGAGCACACCTGCCCTCAGCTTCCATCTGCGTTTCAACTTGATTGCTTTATCCAGCTGTCTTAATACTGATGCATAATACTGTATACTAATAGTTCTTTTTTTCCCTTGTTCCAGGTAGTCTATCATAATTAGGCCTTCAGAACCTCAAAATAGAAGCCGGAAGCTTGCCAAAATAGGTTGGCTGCTTGAACATCTTTTGTGTGCATTTTAGTCTTTAATTCAGGTTCGAAGTGGTGAATCGAGATTTCATCTTGAGTTACGCATCTGCGGTAGAAATACTCGGGGTCAGCCTGGAAGCGAGTCCGTAGTGTCCTGAAAATGTCAACACTTTTCAGCTTCTCTGGTGTCAACATTCTTGGCACACATCTTGCAGACAGCTTGCTCATCACCAAGACTTCAGTTAAAACAGTATGGATCAAACCAGAACTAATGCCTATCGACCTAGATGGTTTCCTACTGTTGTCTTAATTCTGATGCAGAGTACTGTCTATTAATAGTTTTATTTTCCTTTTCCATGTAGTCGCTCATGGTAACGCCTTTAGAATCAAAAAAAAAAAAAAAAGAAAAAGTCATCACCTTGCCAACAGACGCGTACTGCTTGAACTTCTTCGAGAGTAGAGAACCAGAGAGTTTCCGATGTTTTCATTGAATTTTAGATTCAGATTTGAAATGGTGAACTCAGGTTTCATCTTGAATTGCTATTGTGCGGTTGCAGTTCTTAGGATCAGCTTGGAAGCGAGTCAGAAGTGTCCTGGACAGTTTAGTCCTTTTCATATTCTGTCCTGGTGTCAGCATTATTGGGTCCTATCTTGTAGACAGCTTGCCCATCCCCAAGATTTCAGTTAAAACAGTATGGATCAAATGTCTAGGGACTTAGGTATCTGGTTGGCAGTACAACGTTTTTCATACTGTGAATGGCATCAACATATCCATCAATAGTCGAGGAATGTGTACGACTAGTTGTCCCTGCCTCGCTTGAATTCCGTAGCCCAGATCTTCATAGTTGCCTAGGAAGGGGACACCTCAGCAAGTGATTGTATCATATCCTCATGGATTTCTTTGAGTTTCATACAGTTCTTTTTCAGATACTTTATGACTGCTGAGGTTTGTGCTTTGTGCCTTTTTAAATTTGTCGCACATCTCTCAAAATTGTTTCGGCCTTACTTGGGCATAAATTAAGACATAAATCTGTATTAGATTTTCTAGTTTTATAAGAATTGGTAGTGTATTGTCGCAAACACATTTCCTCTATGGCTCTTCTTTCTGAGTGAGACTTTAAATCTTTTGAACTACCTCGTAAAAATATATATATATATATATATATATATATATATATATATATATATATATATAAGAATGTGTTTGGATCAATAATTTAGACATATTCATTCACTGCATTCATGTATATATGTATAGCTGGCCACTTCTATTCGAGGGTACCTGTCTACCTGGCGGCTAGCCAATCCCTATTACTGACGCTTGCTCAGGCACATTTGCGTTTATTCAACACCCACAGAGCCCACCTGTGGTTTATACTGAGACTATGTTTAGTTACAGTTGTTGAGAAAGAGCGTGTTATCTAGTGTGATCAATATGAAGAAGGCCAGTACACTCACACTCTCAGTCACGATTACTTGTGACTTCATGCCAGCATAGCTATCGACGGAGCCCAATTTCACTCACAAGTCTTGGATCAGACACATTCCAAAGATGCCGAATGCTGGGTAGGACCTCTCCAGTCCGATAACATCCGGTAATCTCCGTCCAGGCAAATCGATTATGGTGAGTTTTGAACTCGGCTCTCATTGTCAGAATGTCAACGTTCTAACCACTCGGCCACATGCCCATGTTGAACGTGTATTGCATAACAGTTCAGTATTTATTCTTTGTTTCTAATGTAATATTATTTTTTCTTAATATTTCACTTATCTTTTCGAACGCATCTTTCACTATCCGACTGAGCTTTCGGATATCAATGTTGCATTTTCCCTCTCCTGTTAAAATATTTTCTATATATTTAAATTTTTGCACTTGTTTAATTTTAGTGTCTGTAACTCTTAACCCGAATGTTGTACTGTTTCTTTGGCTGACAAACATAGACTCTGTCTTTGCAATAATCAGGCCTATAAATGTTTTATTATGACGTAAGGCCAGTCAGTGTGAAAACTGTCTAGGTTTCTCCGGCAGTCAAGCCGATGTGAATTATCTTGTGAGTTCGACAATAGCTAGTGCCTGACGGATAAGACATTACATTTCTGAAATTATGAGGACATCTGACATCGGTTGATCTACGATATTACCTGTTTATCGACGATGTCTCCTTACAATGAACAACACTGTAGCCGCCCACGTGTCATTTGTGATCTTGACCGGAGAAACCTCGGTAGAAGAGTCTGTTGTAAAAAAAAAAATATCAATAAAATTAGAGGAAATTTATGTGCCTGAAATGCAGGAACTACGGGTAGGTGTGTAGAGAAGTCTTTAGCTTCCATCGGATATTAGAACAGGAAACACCAGTGCATCCATGTTAACATCTCGGCACCACGCAAGGTTACACAAGTTAGTAATTGGACGCAGGTGCAATGTTAACGTGTGTTGATGTCTTACGGTTGCATTTTTTTCAAACTAAGAGTAGCTTTCATGTGTAGAGCACATCCTATAATTCGATAGATATCAGTTTGCAGAAATAGACATTGGAAACGGATGTCGGCAGTGTTCAAGTGGCAGAAAATCGGTTTCTTCTTCGCCAATTCTAGGCTTGGATCGGTGATAACAATGTTACACTTCTAGTGACGTTTGAACCCATTCATAGATTCCATATAACTCGACAAGCATTATTCCAGCATGCTGAGGAAGCCTGTCATTGAGATAAATGAATGCTTAGAATGGTATTTACTTAACTCCCACGGGGTCAAGATGTGACACAAGGTCGTTTAACGTGGGAGACCCGAATGTTTCCACTCAAGGGCCACTGGTCCAAAACTGGTCATAGCTTGTCCAAGCTGGTCAGAGCCTAGTCAAAGCTGGTCATGACTTGTCCTAGCAGGTCCAGGCCGGAGCCAGTCCAAGCTAGTCGAAGCCTTGATCGAATCTCAGCCATAGGCCAAGAAACGACCCAATATTTGTCAAAACCCCCAACGAAAAACGCCGGGTTCGAATTAAATGAATGCTTAGAATGCTTTTGATGATCATTATAGGGTCTTCCTATAAAATCTGTGATCGCAACGTTCACTGGCCCTCTTTATAAGCTCTGAGAATATTGTAGAGCATTGATTGCCATATGAGGGTCGTTATTACATAACAGTTCAGTACAATAGTTTTCTTATCTTTTAGAAGTTATTTTTCGCTATTACCAATGCTACTTCGGAATACCGTGCCGCATTTTCCCCAATCCAAATGTTACTGGGCGTGATAAAGAAGTTCAGTCGCACGGATGTTAATACACCAAGAAGATCAGTGAGCTGTAGGCAGCAATCGATAAAGAAGTCTTTCGATTGCTTTTGAAATTCCTTCGACGTTGCATGGCTCCATACCGCTGAAACCGAAGCGGCTTTTCCTAAGAGACACTAAAATTATATCCCTTTTAAATCTGCATATAATATTTCTTACTATCGAACATCGCATTGAGTGACCCAATAAACATATGCATTTATTGTTAATTTAAGAAGTTTCTTTTTAATCGATGTTCGTTTTTTGCAAACATTTGAATGATATCTTATTTTGAATGTCTCCGTGAATTATAAAGAAAAATAAATATTATTCGGCCAAATCTAAACGAATTTGCGAAACAGAGTCGCTTTTATATAATAATTATATATTTATAATTTAAATCTCAAAAATAAATCCCCATGAGATTATGTTCGATTCCGATATTTATAAATTTCAAAATAAGGGCCTCAAATATTCCCTTCTCATGTTTCTTAAATAAAACGGATATTTCTTTCTTATTAGTGATTTGAGGCATTTTTTCATTTCCTTTGCATTATTTATGTATTCAGTCTTTGTTTAAAGATTATTTTTAATATTTTCTTGCTCAAAGTGATTCAGACTATTATAATGTGGGTCTTATTTGGTCGTTCAGGTGTCGATAAAATTTCTTTCTTGAGACAAGTATTGTCCTTTGGTAGGAATATCCTTTGTATTTTACGGCCGTCATTTGAAAATTATACTAAATCAGAAATTTAAAGGAGCGTCACCATACAAAAGAAAATTGAGTGAACATCTCGAATTAAGAAGTATATGTTTGTTATAATATTATTTTTAGTACATTTACATTAGATTTAACCGTAGGTTCTATGTTAAGAGTTTCTTCTATCACACCTCTTGCTTATGGAATATATATTGACTTATATATATATATAAATATATATATAAAAAATTAATATACAATATGAATATTTTATATTCTGTATATATAAATAATTTTTTTTATAATTTTTTTAACCTTAATAAGGTTTTTCTTATATATAATGACCACAAATACTCCGTATTTTGCGTTACTGATGTCAAAAGTTGAAGTGAAATTATTTTTTAAATCAAGATACAATACAAAGGTGCTATCTTATATATTTTGGGGATTCTTTATAAAATCCAAATAAAATGAAACTGCAGCATTTTTGGTCTAAATATGGCAGTCTTAATCAGTAACTTTCGGCAATTCCGGCTTCCTGTGCATTTACAATATTTTCAAGTCTTTTGCCCAGATGACAGCTCTTCTGACTTTACTGAATTTAAGAGAATACTAGGTTCTGTGAAATGGTTGATGTAACCGGAATCTATGCATTAACAGTTTCTACTTGTTAAACCAATTCTTTGAAGTTCCCCCGATAAAATCTGATGCACGGGGAAAATTTAGGCCAGTTAATCGTTATCTTCTGTCTTCTTAATTATTTTTCTCTCTTCTAAGTAATTTTTTATTCAGTGCATTAGCTGTCAGAAAATAATACTGGTACTTATCCATACTTTGTGGCCTTGTTTGAAGGTAAAATATATTAAAAAAAGGTCTGAACTTTATTTTAAAAGTATTTTCAAAACTTTGACATAGAAAGAAAGAAAAGAAATTTGGAGATTAGATGTTATCAAACCAGTCAACATACAATTTTAGATCATAATGACTGTCTGTTTAAAATTAAAACCTTGCGTAATTTCATTTGCCTACAAATATCAAATTTTTTATTGTTTGTTCCATCTTAGAAAGAATGTAAAGGGATTTTAAACAAATGATTCTAACAGAAAATTTAAAACCGCGGTTTTTCTTAAACTACCGACAAAAGTCGCCCTTATCGTCGAGCCTGTTCACTACCATAAATGCTTTAACATTTTGAAATGTGGGCTGTAAGCGTCAGGTTTTCTCAAAATTGGCTTCAATAACCATGCTGGTTAAATGGATAATGGTTCGAATTGTTAATGGAGAGCCTAATTTGAAGATTCCATAGGTATGACGATAAATATGGCATCTGCGTAAATGGTAAGACGATAAAATACAGTGTGCATCAAGGCCTCTGATTAGGAGGTTTTGAATTCTATATCCACCTCTAAATTTTGGTACTGGAAGGTAAAAATTAACAATAGTGCGTAGCACCTGTTATGGTGTCGAAAATAGTTAACGAAAACTGGGGTAAAAACATTATTATGAAAGTGGAAATAAAGATAAGGTTATAAAAAATTATCAGCAATATTTGCCAAAAAAAAAATAATTTTCAATATCAATTTTGAAGAAAAAAAAAATTATCAGTTAAAAGATAATTTTGAAAAAAAAAAAAAAAATATAATATAAAATATATATATAATATATAACCAAAAAATAAATATATATAATATATAGGATTTTATATAATATAATTTATATAAAAAAATATATATTAATATATATATATATATAATAATATATATAAAAATATTTATATCTAATATATATCATATCTATATATATAAATATAAATATATAAAAATATATAAAATATCCCAATGGATTAAAATCAACCGAAATCTGTTTATAATTTCAACAAAATATATATAATATGAATAATATATATTAATATAAAAAAAATATCAATATAAATAAAATATATATATTTATATATAAATTAGTTACGCACCTATATATTATAATAATAAATTTATATATGTATCAATATTTATTTATAAATAAATAGAATAATAAAAATAATATATATGAAAATATTTATATTTTATATATAATTATAATATATATATATATATAAATCTCTATTTGATATATATATAAATTTTTGATGTTGAATTATCAATATTTTCGAATTATATATTTATGTAAGATTATAAACAATTTGAACACCTTCAAAAAATATTTGCCAACATGCAAATTTTTTTTTTGGCGATATGTTAATTTAACATTTACGTTTTAAAATTTAAAATTAAAAAAAATTAAAAAAACCCTCAATTTTAAAATTTTTTAAGTATTCTATAGCAATTTTTGTTTATATATTTTTCTCATTGTATAGGGTTATATGAAATAAAACAATAACATTTAAAATAAAATGATTCCAATTCCTGTTTGGTTTTTCTATAAATCAATTGATTTACATTAAATTTTTTAATATATATATATAAATCCCTATATATTTTATTAATTAATATAGAAATCACTTCATCATTTTATATAAACGTTTAAGATATTTTAAATCAAACCGCAATTCTTATTTTCTTTTTTGTTATAAAATCTTTTTTGATTTGTTATTTGTAAATTTTACATCAGAACTGTCTTCTTTTTCTAAAACAATTAGTTTTCTTTCATTTAAGACGTTTTATTTCTTAAATTTTCTTATAGCTTTGGAATATTTTCGTTAACAAAAATTTTAACAACGTTTCTTTTCAAGATTGTTACTGTTTCAAAAACGTCAAAAGCTGAATTGTTCACGGATTTTAAATAGAATTTAGGATCAGAAGAAAAAACAAAAACGGCATAAAATCATCTTTTTTTTAACAATTTAAGCCCAATTTTAAAAGAAAATGATGTTATTAAGTTGAATATAGAAAAACATATACTACTGTTTAAAAATTTTTCATCAAAAAAAATAAAATGTTGAAACTTAAATAAAACATGGGTTTTATTTATAAAATTTAAAATATAAAATTTGATTTGAAAATATGCATGATTTTCAAATTGTTTTTGTTGTCGTTTTTATTGATTTACCAAAATTTTAATCTGGATATTTAAGACCAGTTATATATTTTTTTTTAAAAATTATGGAATTTTTACTAAAATATTTTGCGTTTTGATTCTTTAGAATAAGAATATTTCTTCCTGAAAATATACCTTTTTAAAAAAAAAGAGAATCATCCAAAACATTTTTTCACGTATTTCAAACAAACAAAGAACACAGACTTTAATTAAAAACGATTTTTCCTATGTTCTTTCATCCTAATTTTCTTTTAATTCATTAAAAATAACTGGAGAAAAGAAAATCGTGAAAGGTAATTAATAACAATACAAGAAAATTTAATGACTTATCCATGTCTTTGTGGGAATTGATTTCCCAAAAAAAACCAAAAAAAAAATTATTAAAATTCGAAATCAATGGAAAAAGATCTAGAATTGAATAAGAAAAGTTTTACAAATTTAAAGATTTGTTTATGACAAAATTTGATATTTTTATTTAGATCTTTCACATTTATTATTCTGTTGATATAAATATCTGAAAACAATTAAATGGAGTCATTTCTGGAAAAATTTTTAAAAATATTTACCAAATTAAATTTTTTAAAGAACAAGACATTCAGTGTTTATAAGTGCCAAAAAAATTTATCAAATTTTAAAAGAAAAAAAGATTCAGCTAAATTCGAATTTTCATGTAACATTTCTGATTGCCTGTCGAGTTATTACAAAAATTTCCATTGAAAAACATTCAGGTTATCACTTCCTAAAAAATGAGGCTCTTGTAAGTGAGTATGTTTTTGATACCCTTTTAGAGATTAAAATATACGAAGAGGATTTGGAATCGAGAAAATCTCCTCGTCCTTTTTAAAAGTATAATAATAAAACAAATAATTATCTTATTTAAATTTATAAAGATATACCAATATATACCGTATAAAAAACCATGTGTCCCTTTTTAAATTAATCTGGAATTTTAATTTACAAATTCATCAATTAAAATTAATTTTACGCATTGCCATAATAAAATATCTGGAATTGTTGTTTGAAAATAGAATATATCTACTCACGTTTTAAAATAGTATTTAACAAAAAAAAAATAAATATTTATTTGCAATAATTAATTTCGATGTAATTTTACAATAAAAATATCAAGATGTCAAAAATTTGAAAGATTTAAATTTAATTGAAACGTGATGACATTTTAATAAGAATTTTTGACTAAAATTTTTTAAAATAGAAATAATTTTATATTAAATGGATCTATTTTATTGTTTTTTAAAAAAAAAAAATTATCGAATTTTATTTTTAAAGGAACAGAAACCAACTTTAGATACCCAAAAAACCTTTGCAAATTAAAAAATAAATTTTGCCCGAAAATGGTTATTTTTTCTTTATAATTTTATATTATAAAATTTTTTTATAATATATGTTACATTAGGTTGGAATATAAAATATATATATATATATATATGAAATATATATGTTCAAATATTGTGCTGTTCGATAAAAGAATTCACCTGATTTTTTTTTACTAAAAAATTTTTTTCACCTATTGTTTTGGAGGTCAAACTAATTTTTAATCTTACTAATATAAAGACCCCTTCCTGACCACCTAGTAAAAAATTTTACTCACCCCTAATTTATTCTATTGATAATTATAATTTTGGATATAAATGAGATTAGGAAAAATTCCTTGAAAAAAAATTGTGACTCACTTATTTCCTGCAACTAGTAATCAATAGAAACATAACTGAACAGCTTTAAATAAAGAATAATAGAGGTATAATTTATTTATAATAGGTAATATAGTTCGAAATATTTAATAATCTATGGGTCCTCCTTTTTTTTTTGAATAACCTTTTCAACCCTTTTTGGCATTGACTTGATTAGGTTCTGGCAAATCTCATCTCCAAGCATTGAATTCCATTCGGATATGAAATTCACAATCAAATCTTCTTTGTTGCTCAACTGCTTTCTCGAGAGCCTGTACTTTATAATGCTCCATAAGTTTTCTATGGGGTTGAGGTCAAGAGATTGGGGTGGCCATGTCATAACATTCACCTGCTTCTCATCAAAGTATTCCTTCATCAGTTTTGATTTGTGACAGTGAGAATTATCCTGCATAAAAATGAGCTCGTTGGGGTCGATTTGCACCCTTTCAGCAGAAAGGAGCAGACAAGACTCTAAAATTCTCTTGTACTGCTCGCTCCTGAGGGTCTTTTCAATAGGTTTTATGAACAGAAAAGCACCCCCAGAACAGTATACTGAACGGAGGCTTGACAGTACTAACTGCTAAATTCAAAGTGCTTTCAAAGCTTCTTTTTTCGGATTTTAGATAGCTTATCCTTAGAATTTAGCTCAACTTTCGTTTCATCAAACAACAGGCGAAAAAAACTTTAAGTAAAAAAATCAGGTGAGTCACTTTTATCGAACAGCACTGTATATTATTATGATAGTTTGAAAATATAATACAAATTCCTAATTGTTACGACCAAGTAAGTGGTTTAAGAAATAACAAAACAAGTGTTACACATATATATATCACATATTAAACAGTAAGTACACCAGAAGAGTAAGTACAGTAAGTACAACACGATGGTGAGTGTGTGTCTTTTGACACAGCGTTCAATCTATGGATTGATTAATATTTGTTTTGTAACAATAATGTATGTGGCACAAGGCCGAGTTTAACGTGGGTTTCTCTCGAGCATGTCGGCTCGGTCAATTTTTTTTCCCTTTGAGCCCTCAAGACGGGTTCCCTGGAGTGTAAACTTTTAATTCGACAAAGCCTCGTCCGTGTTCTTCTCTGCCGAGGCGGAATGTTTGAAATTGAACATTTTATGCGACTGAGCAGATATTTAACAATTTCCCCACCAGGGTGTATGTGGCACAAAGGCCGGTTTATTGTTTTTATTCCGAGCCAGTCTGCTTGTAACTTTTCATTCTCTTTGAACCCGCATATGTGATAATCAGGGACTGTCTACCTCCCGGACGAAACTTTATCAAGCAAAGCTTGAATCAAGTTAAGATCTACCGAGGATCCTTAATGGACATTTGAGACAATAAACAGAACAGTATGATTTAACAGTCCCCCCAAAAGGAATGTATGTGGCACAAGGCCGAGTTTAACGTGGGTTATTCCGAGCAATTAGGTTCGGCCAAAATATTGAATTTTATTTAAAGGATATTAGTCTTGTTGTTAGGGCGATATATAACAACCAGACCAAGCTTTACCGCCAAGATTCGACAGTGAACAGTCTAAAACTGTTCCAAAAACCATATATACTAATCTTATAGTAGGCGGAAGATTCCAATATAGAAATTTTTAGATGAGGAAGAACCACAACACTAATAATTGAAGTGTCTCTGTTAATTCTCAACAAACTCTTCCGAATTTAATTAAAACATTATATAACAATATATTGAACATGGAATAAGAATGAAACATTTAATTTTTGAGATGAGTTAAAGCTTGGCAATAATGCTTCTAAAACTGCTGCCAACATTAATAGACCATGGGGGGAAGGGTCCACATGTCTTTGTAAAGTATGACACTGATTTCTTAAGTTCCGCAGCGGGGATACGAGATTTCAAGCTCAACGTGGAAGAAGATGACTTTTTCAACTGACAATATCTTAAAATACTATTTGAGCGAAATCCACATCAAAAAGTCAGATAAATATATCAGATAATGGATGTCAGCATTTTACCAATATAAGTCCCATCTCAAGTAAATTGGCAATGTGAAGAAACTTGATTAGATTCTACATGAACACGGTGAAATTTAAAGAATTTCGATGTCTATTCAATGTCAATTTGCGTCTAAAAGAAAAATTCCTGTCTTGACCTCGAAAAATTGTTTGTTTGTAATGATTTAGGGAACCTTTTCTGCCATTCGTAAACTGACTTCTTCATGACGAAATATACAAACAATTTCCGGAAAGAAATTAAACTTATAGAATTTTATGGAGACTGGGGTTCCATCAATTCCTTTATCCTTTACAGTTTTCTGTTATATAACCAGTGAATCACTGTTGCATTTTACTGCAGTTTAGCAAAATGCGAAGAGCACTCTTTAATCGGGGAGGTTACATTCTGCTTCATGACAATGCTCGGCTACATGTTGCCTGGATTACGCTAGGGATACGAGACTTTGCCACCATCTTCTCTTGATCTCTCACCTACTGAATACCAGGTTTTCAAATATCGTGACAATTTTAAGCTGCAAAGAAGATTCATTTTGTTAAAATTCAAAAACTCATGGCGTCCAAAAATTTATAATTTTATCCTAATGCCAGAAAAAAATGAACTTATACGTCGGTAGAAGAAATGTATTGATTTTCAGGTAGGTATTTTGACGGATTTAAACACTGTTTTAATATTTTTTAATGTGGGGAAATAATATATTCTTCTCCAGCAGGAATGAACTGTGAGAATTGAAAAGTTTAAGACTCCTATTGGCTAATTTATGCCACACCGTATTAAAAAGACCAATCTCATTGGTTGAATTTGACTTTGCTTAATGTGGGCATTTTAAACGGCCCATGCCTTTTTATTAGATTTTTTGCAAAATCTTCAAAATGACAGGACTCATATTTCAATCACTTTGCACGGCCTTTACTGCCCAAAATTAAGCCTAAATGACTGGGAGAATAATTCTTCTTGTCTCATATTCTAGAGACTTTTCAAGGCTGAATGATTCAGTCGGTTTACTGACTGTCGTCTAATATTACTCTTTACATGAAGTTTTTCTGCACGCTCTCGACAAAAAATATAAACATTTATTTCAGCAACCTAATTGGTAATGCTCCTGCGACGACCGTCAAGTTCCTGCTTCTTCGAATCGGCATAAAAAGCAGTTGAGTCTACAATGAAGAAAATTACTACCACTTCTTTGAAGTAACTACCCACCCTATTCTCAGGGGCAAAAAAATGAAATAATCTTTTTGCAAAGACGCAATAAAATTTGTATTGAATTTAAAAATAGGCTTTTTAATTGTATGTCTTTTTTTGTCTCTGCCAATATAAAACTGTATATCATTTAATTCTCACAGAACAAAAAGAAAAAAAAAACAGTATTTTAATGAAAATAATCCAATAATAATAATAATAATTCATGAATATATTATATAAATAATACAACAATGACGAATATTTCAAAATAACCGCTGCGTTTTGTGTAATAGAGCTGCTTTGATAATATCTTTATCTTGGAGTTTTTAGTTGTGTTGTGAAAATACGCATATAAAACAAGAAATCGTCAACCTAAAAATAAAACTAAATCGACAGCCAACAAGTTTTCAAATTCTATACATTTATATAATAAACAAAACATATAATATATTCTACATTAGTCGAAGCTTTCTTTGTTTTTATGCGCCGTGTCCTTTCAGGGCATAGGCGATCATGGCTCTCCACCTCCTCCTATCCCTTGCAGCTGTCAACAAGTTCCTCCCCTTTGCTACCTTCCCGAGACCACGTTCTGTCAATCACATGCTTAGGTATGTCATGCGTTGTTTTACCTTGTCTTTCTTTCTCTCTATTCGACCCGTGAGTATCAGATTCACCAGGCCCTCCTTCCTCATTATGTGTCCCAGAAACATCAGCTGCTTCTTCCTGATATTAAGTATAAGCCTCCTCCTTGTTTGCATCTTCTCTCTTTCCAGCTTTTGTAATATATCCTAAGCCATCCCAATACGTCTACTTGGCTGAAACATTATATGTATAGAAAGTATTTTCTAATAAATTAAACAAGATATGTCTTGATTGTATTAATATTATTATCACCAGCGTTGCCAAATCAATCAAACAGATTTATTAACTTACATCATTTGGGATTTATTACAATGTCACTGGTTCACAAGGTTTATAATGATAGAATAATCAATAGAAAAATAAAATATACAAGATGGGAATAAATCAAATCTATCACGGCTTATTAAAGAATCGTCATAACGAAAAACATTGTTTTTTATACTTGTGAAGAAAAGTTACGTTTCTAAAGTTGATATGCTGGTTTACCATCATTGTGAAACAAGAGAACACTGAGTTTTATTACAAAGAATAGTATCTTCTTTCATGGGCTGTGTCCCTTTTGGCATCTTGTTATTTCCTCCCAAATCATGTCCTATCATCCATATACTCAAGTTCATTCTTTTATGTACCATGTCCGTTCAGGACGTAGGCGATCATGGCCCTCCATATCTTCCTGTACTTTGTAGCTTTTAATAAGTTTTGCCTTTTTTGTTATTTCAATCATACCCTTTTATACCATCTATATATTTAAGCTTATTCTTGTTCATGAATGTACCACGTCCTTTCAAGACGTAGGCGATCTTACCACACATTACTACCGTTGTAGTTCTTTAAGAAGTTTTATCAATTTGTTAATTTTCCCAAAGCCTGTTCTACCATCCATTTACTCAAGCTCATTCTTCTATTCGTATATGCTTTGTCCCTTTAGGACGTAGGCGATCTTAGCCCACCACAGCTTCCTACCCCTTGTAGCTATTAATAAGTTTTCTCTCTTTGTTATTTCTCCCAAAATCCTGCTCTACCATCCGTTTACTCATGGTCAGCAACTACTATGTTACGTGCTGATTTCCTCTATCCCTTAATCTGATTTTAAAGTCATTACGAGCTCCCTGAAATTTCAACTTTCGTTTGAATTTGTTGAAATTTTCGTTACAATTATTTGAAAGAAAAACAAAGGATAGAAAAATAGCAGATTAAAAAAGAACAAAAGTACAAATGTTAGATATGGCGTTCAAACTAAAGAAATACTGCAAAGTCTCTTGTCATTTTTTCAGTCTCCAATTTGGATATTTTTTCTTAAAGAGAACAATCACCTCGCGTTGTAAATTCCATAACTGGGACATCCTGGAACAACAAATGGTTTACAAATTTATATGTTAGTTATTTTTTTTTTTAGTCCATTCATATAGTAAAATAAATAGTTAATATTTTTATATGTTCGTTAATTTATTTTAGTAAATCTAATTTTTTCTGTTTTTTGGGGGGTTTTATTTTTTTATTTTTATTTTTTGTGGGGCTCCCTGTATATATAAAATATGCTTTTTATTAATTCAAATGTTATTATAGTGGACTGTGCTATCTGAAATAGACCCCCCCCATTTTTATTTATTATTATACAGAATGTGTTACGTCTATCAGCCGGCGCATTCAAGATATCTAAGTAATGAAAATGCGTCCATTGGCATGGATCGAACTTGCCTCCTACTTTTGGGAAACGTTTGATCTGAAACGCTTTCCATCTCAGCCACAAAAAACTACACACTACACAGTTAGCAAAGTTTTTTTTTTACCCTATTTAATCAAAGCAATCCTTTTACTCGGATTATTTTCTTGAGAGTTTATTTATCTCACATTTGTATCGGAAATGTATACACAATTTCTAAAGAAGTATTGGATTGAATTTTAATCCGACATTTTATTTTACTTCTAACGTGATTATGCCGTCCTGGGTATGACAATAAACTACATTCGCGTCCTGGGTGGAACGAGGAACTACGTCCGACAACGGCGCCTCTTATAGAGCGTTATGAGGAACGTGGGGCCACCTTTTAATTGCTGGTGTTCCCGTATCCGCTTTGACCCAGGGTGGTGGCAGCTGTTTGGGTTCCATTTATGGGTGGGTAGCTGCCCCCAAAACTGGTGTCAAAACACTGAAGGTGTAAAAATGGGTTTCAATACCAGCAATACATATTTGAAGAAAATAAATATTGCCAGCAATACATTTTGAAATGAAAGAAATATTACCAGCAATACATTTTTGAAGGAAAAATAAAACATTACCAGTAATATATTTTTTGTAAATAATTATTACCAGCAATACATTGTTTCGAGCAATACATTTTTGAAAAAAACAAAACAACATATTACTAGAAATATATTTTTAAATAAAATATTACCAACAATAAAAATCTCTTCGGTATTAAATAACCCATTGAGGTGTTGATAAGCCGTAAAACAAACAAAAACAAAACAAATCTAACGTGATAATGCTCAATACTTCTCATTTGAAAAAAAAAGTCTCTCGGCTTGAGTATTTAAAAAAGTAAAAAAAAAAAAAAAAAAATGTTTCCTCGGACAGGAATCAACCGGCATCCCACATTGTAGGTGAAAATGTCGTTGAAGATAAGGCCCGAAGATTGAGTTAAAACATAAAACATGACTATCGCCAATCAGTGTTGACATCTGTGTACACTTTTATGTTTACACACGCTCTGTCATTGACATTGAGCACTTTAATCTATAAATACAGCATACCTTAAAATATTGTTTTTATATCCCCTCTATCTACTCTCTTTATTTATATATATATATATATATATATATATATATATATATATATATATATATATATCTATCACATTATATACTGTTGGGAACGTGGGATATCGCGTACCGTGCAACACTATAATTTCACGTTATAAAAAATGATTATTCATGTATCCCTTATAATATCAGAGTTCCTTTTTTTTTGAGAGACGATACACTAAACTCTTTTTCTCTATTTCTTTAGCCCATCTTCTAGGGAAATAAGTTTAAAAAAGTACAAGAGAATAATAAAATTATCGTTAGTAACGCTATACTCGTTGCGTAAACAATCGAACGAGAAATAGCTAAACATTTTATAAACGTAAATAATGGAAAAGTTGCATATTGGTATATATATATATATATATATATATATATATATATATATATAAATTTGTGTATTTAGCCAGCAATATCTCTTAAGGAACACAAGAAAAAAAACTGATTCACAGCAATTTGTCAGTCGTTTTTAAAGAAACATAAACCGTTAAAATCCTATACGTGCTAATACCTTTGGGAAAGGTATGAATCCTCTACTCCCCACCTGGTATGGTTAAATAGCAGGGCAGACCGGGTTCTGTAGCGTTGGATGGCAACTGGTCTACCGCAGAATGAAATGGCAACCTATTGCGGGACAAAAATCTGCCTCCTCAGTCATGTATCAACAGATACATGATCACCTACTCGTGTATCATGGATAGCGCATTGAAATATATATATATATATATATATATATATATATATATATATATATATATATATATGTGTGTGTGTGAATGATTTAGTTATAACTAAAAGCGTTTACAATAATTGTGGATCATTAGCTGGAGTGGTGATACATTTTAAATCATAATAAGCAAAGGGTCTGATAATTGCATGCAGAAAGAATCAAATAAACTCTGGGAATAAATTTAAATAAGTGACTTATTTTTATTTTTCTTGCTGACAGTACACGCACATATATATATATATATATATATATATATATATGTGTATATGTATATTATATAATTGTAATCTTTATATATATATATTGTTCTATTTTAATAAGAACGTTTTCTATATTTAAAAAATATCTTTTTTTAAAAGTTGTTATTGTCAATATTCGAGACTTACAAAATCCCCCTTTCTTTGCCTCCAGAATTTAATGCACTTTTAATGGACAGTAATTTCGTGATTCTCTATAAAATTAAAACCTAATAAAAGGCCAAAAGACAAATGAGAACAGAAGGATTTTCATCAGTTCTTAAGATTGTTTCTATCTCTAAAAGGGTTTTAAATATTAAGACAATTTGGCAGAAAAACGTTGTAAACAGATTTCGATTTAACTGGAAATAGCGTCCATCATCCGTTTAATGTGGCAAGTTTGTTCGCATTAACAAAAATATCCTTTCAACAAAAGCCAATAAGTTGAAAGATAGATTAAATTTGAATTAAAAAGGAAACTAATAATATATAAGTTGGTGAGCTTAGTGTACCGAAAACCAGAAGACGTTTTGTCAATATTTCGATGCGTTTTCTCATCCACCACTGCAGAGAATTAATGTTGTATATATATAAAAAAAAAAAAAATAAGGAGAAAAATATTTAAAGTGAAATGCCATAAAATAAAATATTTGACATATTAAAGTGCCTGACTCATGGCTCTCCGCTACTTCCCACACTTTGGAGCTTTAATCAATTTTTGCTTTTTAATACCAACTGCCTATTCTGACATCCATTTACACAAACTCTTTAAGTACACTACAAGTGAAAAAGTTTGAAGCCACCACCAGAATTAGGTTGGGATGATATTGACAGAAGAGTGAAAAAGAAATGAAAAAGAGCTCTTAGAATCTTAGGAAAAAGAATGGAGGCAATTATCAAAACTTATAATTTGAGGAACTCTTGCAACGAATGCCAAAAGTTTGTGCTGCAGTAATCAAGGCTAATAGAGGTTATATTGACGAGAGCAAAATTTAATCATAAAATGCCTTTCATTTTTGTCATAATAAAATTTCTAATAAACAATCATATCTCATTGTTTTAACCATGTACAGAGTGACCCCAAAAAACGGGAATTTTTGAAGTGCGTATTGCCAGACATGAGCAAGTAGCAACACTGCGAGACAGTGACCTTGAGCATGTAAACATTTCTCCATTTAGAATTCAAGATGAAATTCACAGTATCCCAGCTGTCAATGAGGAATCTCAACAGCAGATTTCAAGAATGCATTCGTACAGGAGGACACCATCTACAGGAAGAAATTTTTAAAATATGAAAATTCCATCAGTGTTTCTTAAATAGAATGATTTAAGGTTTCAATGACTATGAATAAAATATTTTTCTTCCATCACTCTTAGTTTTGTTGGATTGTTAAAAAGTACCCGTTTTTTGGGAGGGTCAGCCTATATAAGAATTTTCTCCTATTTAACTACAAAACAATTTCTTTTGGGTCAATTTAAAAATGTCTCGGGGTGGTCTCAACCTTTTGAACTGTAGTGTAGGTTTCCCTTTCTACCTTGTTTCCGTCTCTCCTTTAGTCTTCTTGGATTACAGGCCATATCACGTTGAAACACCGGTTTCCGAAGGTTAGTGAACGACGGACTTGGTTAATGCCTAGATGCCTGACCGCTTGAGAATAAGAGGTGATATAACTTTGGATATGTTGGTCATGTAATGGATAATGGTTCGGAATTGTTAATCGCAGAGTCAAGTTTCAATTCCTGCTGTGTTCGTCATATTCACTTACGCGAAAATACCCTTGCGAAGGTATGAATCCGCCTCGTCTTCTTCAGCTATGGGTTAATTAGTAAAATTTGTATCACAAAATCACTATTTTCTCCAAATAAACATTCTCAATACATCCTAGTTTTAAATTTCCTGCAAACGTTGATAAGACGTCGTAGCCGAATCAATCAATCAATCGTTCTTGTCATCAATAGGTCTTGTGAGTTTCAAAATTCCCTAACCTTCTTTCCTCATTATGTGTCCTTGTAATTTTAAATATTTCTCATTTTTAGTGCAAGCGTTCTTTTCACTGATATTTTTCTTAAAACTTTCTATTGACTTATATGCTACATCTACGGTATTTTAGCATCTTTCTTTATATTTATGTCAGTTGCCTGAAGTCTTCTCTTCACCTATGAGGAAACTAGCCAGTATTCATTACGATATACAGTGTAACCCGGACATAAGAGACTCGGATATAAAAGAAACCCGGATATAAGAGAGATTTTCTCTGGTCCCAAATTAGAGCCCATACTTACCTAAACAAAATAGACCAAACTCGGATATATGAGAAACCCGGATATAAGATGCTTCTTCTCCGGTCCCGACAACTCTCTTATATCCGGGTTACACTGTATAGAAAAACCATCTGAAAGAAGCCAACAACCAATATCAGTTCACAGTCAAATTCAAACAAGCGCCCCTATTTCGTTTTGTTGTCTATAAAACTTTTAATGTTACTTTTCTCTGAGTCAAAACAATACGAATATTTTGAAATTGTTCGTATCCTTTTTTTTTTCTTTTTAATTAATATTTTCTGTTTGGTAAGAAGATTTTACATTTTCTAATGCATCTTTTCTTATTCCAATACACATTTGGACTGCGATATCACATTTTAGAAGATAAATATAACGGTAGTGTTCTGCTTCCGAGATTATACGTCATTGTCGTACGCGTACGTAATCTTGATGAAAGCCAGATAAACGCCTTAAAGCAATTAAAACTCTGGAGAAAACAAATCCCGTATATCGACAATGATTACCCCAAATGGTAAAAGTAGAAAAAGAAATAAATACATATAAATAAAATGTCTATTTAGTCTGAAAATAGAAATAAGTAAGGGTAACAAGTAATTAAGGTAGCCAGAGGCTTCAACATAAAACTGAGATCATTTGTCTAATAAACTGGTAGAAGAATATAGGAAACACCTCATTTAGATGAATACGTAAAAAAATTCTACACGTATACATTCCAATGTTGCGTTGAGTTCAAGGAAGACAAGTTAGAAGAAGGTTACATTTTGCAACAGTATTTACAGGATTCTAAACAGATGGATAAAAAAGTATGAATATTGCTGCTTTAACAAATGTTTAAATAATAACATGGAAATAATATAGATAAACATATACAGACATCTATCAAACGCTATAAACCGATGATGGTTAATATTGGGGGTGAAGTCAGGAGGATAAAACTACGTGTTTAATGTGATGTCTTTATAGTGTCGGGGTTCAGTGAAGTGCTAACCGGAAGTGGTAAACACGATGACATATTACACAAAGGGAAGTAAAACGATACAGTTTCTGTACTGTAACAAAAGAATAGGTAGACATCATTCCTATCAGGAGTAAGGTGATGGTCCTATTAAGAGAGTCAAAAATTTAACAAAAGGAAATTTAAGCATAATTTCACTGATCACTTTATTCAATTGGATATTTTCAATTAGATTGGTCCAAAATAAAGTTTGTGACAACATAAAAAAAAATATCCATCTTAAAATACAAAAATTTCTTCTTGATGTGGATTAGATAATATCCTCCTCTCCTATACTTTTATTAGGAGATCACGTAATACTTATAAATTTCTTAACTCCACACACAGTATTATATTTTTCCTTTCTGATACATCTCACACGTACTCTTCGGACAGAGATCAAGTGAATACGGAGACAATTTTAGCACAGGAAAATCATTGTTTTTTTCTTTCCAGGAAGAAATCCGGAACTAATTTTGATTTGTGACAAGTCGCATCGGCCTTTATTTCTTTAATCATTTCACGCCAAGCAAGGAAATAAAGCTACTAGGACGCAAGAGGTTTAGGAGTGTTAGAGAATATGACAAAAACTACTATTGTGAGAAGAGGACAATAAAAGAAGAAAAGTTAAGAAGATAAAAATTGGCATTTGAAGATCAAGTCGTCTAAAGAAGAGATTTTCACAAATAAGAAGTACGATAAAAGAAGCTGTTAGCATAGAACCTACCAATTTAACTGTAAAATGGTGAGAGTTTGCTGCCAATCAAGTAATGCTCTTAAATTCGTACAGTCTAGGTACTATGGCGGAAGTTAATATTTATTCGCACAATAGTACAAAATGTGGCCGAAAAGGGGGTTGGGGGAAAGGACGGTCTTCTTCTGTCTTAATTCTAAACTTAGCTAGTCACAAACACTGACCCAAACATACCAACAATTTCTTACTACATCCACCATAATACCTCAATGTCTCTATGAAATCCTAACTAGTCCCCATATGTACATTTCAAAGTCTGTGTGGCGGGAGCGGATAAAACAACACTTAAAAAAAAATGATTATTTGCAATATGAATTAAATGCTGTTTACATTCAAACAAAACAAAATAAGGTTAGTAATAATAAAAAAAAAAACACAATCCTTAAATGTGGCAGAAACATCAGTGGGCGAAAAAAGTGCGGGATTATAATAGTACAAAAGCAATCATACATCCAAAAATCACTCACACAAACATGCACTCATTCAGACACAACAACAAATACGAAAACACACACGCGAAAACGAAAGTCATCCTACAACTACCAGAGAACTGGCATCACTGACCACCTAAAAGAGGGAGGGGATGGGGAATTAAACTAAAGAAAAATAAGGACAGAAATAAAAAGGGCCAATGAGCATACATACTCTAGCTAAGTTAACCGGAAACGGGAAACTAAAGATTAAAACTAAAACCTAAACTAGCCTAATATCGGGACGGGTTGCCTCTGTTCAACCCATGAATGACAAAATCCTTTACCTAACCGCCATCAAAATGCCACTCCAGGTCAGCCTCTTTCACTCTATACAGTCGCGCAAAATTTACCCACCTTTTGCCGAATTCTGATGAAGAGAGTCGCAGCCTTTCCGTCTTAATCTTGACTTTAAGCTGATGTCTAAAGTACAAGATCAGTTGGGAACAGGTGAACTTCTCACCTCCATAGAATCCCTTCTGACCTGTCGACCTAATCACGACTCTCATAACACCTAGCAAGCAGTGAAACACATATGTTCAGCCTTCGCCAACGGCGGTGCCACATTGCTACAAACAGAACTGGCCTCAAGGACAAAGAACTTTCCCTGCAGCATGCGAAACATGAGATCTTCAAAAAACTTGCACAAAGGCACTACCGTCTTGCAATGAAAGAAGGCGTGACCAATGGTCTCGACTTCTCCAGTACAGCGACGGCAGTTTAGATATTTCTCCAAGCCTTCCGAACAAAGTCTCTTGGCGACCCAGAGGGCCCCACGCATCACTAGCCAGGTGAGGGATGCCTCATCGTTATTGAGACATTTCAACCCGGGAGCCCAAGGCCAGATCGAGCGAGCCTCCTACTTTGTAAGACCGAGATCGTCAATCAGATCATCATGAACGGACCCCCTGACTAACACTTGATATAATGCCCTGCGAGACAACGCCTGGACGTTCGAGAGGCCATCTGACACCCGTAAGAGGTGTTTCAGAGAAAGACGACATTCACGGTACAAAGAGCATTCGGCTCGGGTTGAACGGTGGACCTCCTCCTCGCACGAGTGCACACTTCTCAAGGATGGGAAATTTCTACGGGCGTCTTCCTTCCAGACGGCGCCCTCCTCATCCGGTTCGCGACACAAACGATCTAGGAACCCGATGCGAAGCATATAAAGACGAATCTCAATGCTAGGCATACCTAGACCGCCTTCAGATGGATGAAGGCAACAGATCTCCCGAGATACCCTACCGGCTTTGCCTCTCAACAAGGAGGAGAACAAAAGCCTAACTAATAAAATTAGTGTCGCATACGGAAGTGGAAGTACCGAGAGTCGGTAAAGGAGAATCAGGTAGATATGTGAAACACATACCTCCGCCACCCGCTTTAAGGAAAGATTCCTCCGAGACCACAACTCAATTGCGATCTCGATCTTCCCTTGTACCTCCGACCAATTCATTCCCAACTGGATATCTGGACCGAACCAGACGCCGAGTATCTTGACCGGCCCATCCGTCCAGTGGAAAGGTCCGGGAAGAGAAACTCCCTTCCACGCACCCAACCGCAAGCCAACAGACTTATCGCGGTTGATCTTGGCCCCTGTCACGATCTCATAACAACTGATTTCTTTACTGACTTCGTTACCATGGCAGAAGGTTCAACGGAATAATTACCATGAGGGTATTTATAGAAAACATACAGGAAAGTTAGGTTACAGAGGTGGGAAAGAGACTGAAATTTCCTGGTAGGGAGTTTAAATTGAATCAAGTGGTTAGTTGCAATACCTAACGAGTTTGGGATCAGTTGCTGGGAAGAAGGTCCTGAATGTGTACCAAGAAAGTATTCCCCTTATATTTATACTATGACCCCATGTCTAAGCCATTGTTACAAAGTGGTCATGAGCATATTGCCATGTTGGTTACGTTGAATTTTGGTTACAGCAGAATTTGAGACATCGTACCAGGCAATGTTATTTGGTCCAATATCCTGCTGTTGAATTCGCCAATTCTAACATTAGCTTCTTGATCTTATCTGATGGAGTGGCTGCCGCCATGGTTTCTCTGTGTTGTAGCCTATGGCATTGTCTTAACTCTGCCTTCGCCGAAGCTTATTGCCAGCAACTGAATAAACTGCAGATTAATTTAAGAAAAATGCGACCGGCACTGTTTAATCGACGAGGTATAATTCTATTTCACGACAATGCTCAGCCACATGCTGTCACGATTACACTGTAGAAGCTCATCGATTTTGCCACATATACGATTCTTCCACTGACTACGAAGTTTTCAAGCATCGGGACAATTGTTCAGCATGAAGGCATTCGTTGCAAAGACGATTCCAAAACAGCATTCAAAGAACAGATGGCGTCCAAACATTTACAGTTTTATCGTAAAGCCATAAATAAATAACCTCGTACGTCGATGCCAGAAATGTATAAATATTCCGGTTACGTATTTTGACTGATGTATATATATATATATATATATATATATATATATATATATGATATAAAAATATACAGAAAAAACAAACAAAAATCTTAATATGCAATTATACTCTTTAATGTTAATATAAAGTCAACGTCGGACGTTTCAGTCTATTTTAGACCATCTTCAGGACATTTAAAATAGACCGAAACGTCCGACGTTGACTTTATATTAACATTAATACAGCATAATATTAAGATTTTTGTTTGTTTTTTCTGTATATTTTCTTCATACTGTCGGATCTATATCCATATATTTGCTTACACACACACACACACACATATATATATATATATATATATATATATATATATATAATAATGAGAAGCCACGTATACTTTTCTTAATATATATATATATGAAAAAGTTTCAAATTGAAAATTATAATGTTTTATTTTATGAGTATATTTATATATATATATATATATATATATATATATATATATATATATATATTAAAATATTAATATTATATATTAAAATATATTCATATATAAATAAATAAATACTTTATAAAATATATATATATATATATTAAAATATTAATATTATATATTAAAATAGTTTATATATAAATAAATAAATACTTTCATAAAATAAAACATTATAATTTTCAATTTGAAATTTTTATATATATATATATATATATATATATATATATATATATATATATATTGTCTGAATAAACTTATATTTTAATAAAAAAAATGTATATTTAAGCAGCATATTTCATTCAAGGATGATTGGTTAAATAATTTAGACGTATTATGTCTATTTATT
Source organism: Acanthosepion pharaonis (assembly GCA_903632075.3). Classification (NCBI taxonomy): domain Eukaryota; kingdom Metazoa; phylum Mollusca; class Cephalopoda; order Sepiida; family Sepiidae; genus Acanthosepion; species Acanthosepion pharaonis. The sequence goes on from CAHIKZ030001820.1 coordinate 66,348, forward strand.
TTAGTTTTAATGCTTTCAATTCCTCGAATTAATTTCATGGTGGCTGTAAAAAAAAATGATTAAGAAAAATTCCAGAATTTTCTTTGAAATAATTTCTATTTTCCCAATCTCATCTGTGGATTGCTTATACTTTAACAACGTGAATTTCAAAATATTGTTTAACTCTATGTAAGTAAATTATACCATTTTTAAAAATATTTTTTAAGAATTCTTTTAAAAAGAGTTTTTATTGTAGTATTTTAATTTAGTCTTTTTATATAACACATTGCTGTCAAAAATATTTAAGAACTTTGTTGCTATAATCGTAGTTGACTTTATCAATTTGGAATGCTTTTAATCAATATTCTACAGCCAACCAAATGTTAATTTGTGGACTTGAAAGGATTACAACTAAAATGAATAGACATAATAAGTCTAAATTATTTAAACAGGCGTGTTTCAATATATATATATATATATATATATATATATATATATATATATATATATATATATATATATATATGTATGTATGTATGTGTCCATTTCATCTTTAATTAAAAAGTAATTAAAAGAGTATAACAAAAATGGTTCTACGAGCAAACAAATGTGTTTTGTTTGAATGGACTTACCACCCTTTGTGGTGAATAACAAAGCCGGTACAAATGTCAATAGGTGGAGAACGTGAGGAAATAATATATTCTATGCCACAAGGAAGAAACAAGAAACTGAATTGTAATGAAAATAATCCAACAACCATAATAATTAAAAAATATATAACATACATAATGCAACAACCTCGAATATTTTAAAGTAGAGTTGCTTTGGTAATAGCTATGCCTTGGAAGTTTTAGTTGGCTTTTGAAAATGCTTATACAAAATAGTAAAAGGTCAACATGAAAATAAAAACAAATCGTCATCTAACTAGTTTTAATTTTAATTTTATTTTTATATATTAATAAGCAAAACATAAAATATTCTATATTCTCGAAAATAATCAACAATCGTCGGAGCGTATTGAAAGAAACGTTGTGTCTATAAAAAATATTTCTAATAATAAATTATAAAAAAATATACATCCGTGTTTTATTAATATCACCAGTCTCGAAAATTGAATCAAACATATTTATTAGTTTATATTAATCAAGGTTTATCACAATGCCATTTAAATTCTCGAGAGATTAGTTGACTTAAAGTCACAATAATAATAAGTTAATCAAGAAAATAATAAAATATACAAGATGAGAATAAATCGAATATATTACGCTCTATTGAAAAAATCTTCATATCCAAACAAAAACATGCTTCTAGCATGTGAAGTACGCGAACTAAATACAGGATGTGATGGGTAAATTGTCGCTATTTTATAGTTTTAATTTCGCGCATGCACGTTGATTGTTTTTGATTTTGTTGATTGTACAGAATGGTAGGATCAGTTGGATACCGTCTGTGAGAAAAAGAGCACCATGACACAATTGAATCCACCAGAAATCTGGAAAAGGTACTGTTTGGCATACGCACTGCAAGCTCCAGTACGAACATTTCAGAGTGCTTGGGTGACAATCTAAGGACAGTGCAGAGGATTCGGAAAAAAATTGAATGTGTCTAATGGTGATTACGAAGGTGCAATAGCTAAGAAAACTCACTGTGATCGTTCTGATAAGAAAAGAAGCCCCGAATTTATTGGTAAGGACATCTGACTCAATTTGGAGGCCTACATAATGTGCACAGGAGAGGTAGTGCTGCCCCGGTTCAAATTGGTTGATGCTGGACGACACTATGTCTGCACCACACAAGCAGGAGAACCCAATAATGGCTGTCAAACAATTCTGGGTTCACATTAACCCTTACTTCTGGCAATATTTAATTATTGTAAAAATTCAACAAATGTGGCACAGGGCCAAAAAGGGGATTGGGGTAAAGGACGGTCACCACTTGTCCCAATATAAAACTTAGCTAGCCACAACCACTGACCCTATCATACAAAACTACATTCCTCTCACCAAAACAACACATTCATCCATACCTTTCCCACCACATTCACCAAAACACCTCCCTGACTCAATGCAAATCCCAAACACTCCCCCCACGTATAAATATTGTCTGTTGGGGGAGGAGCATAAAAAACACAATTTTTAAAAGATCCCCAATGAGTATATACAACATAACATAATATATTTACAGGAAACCAAACAAAAAGATGTTAGTAATAACACCCCCCCACACACAAACCCCAAATGTGGCAGAAACAACAGTTAAGCGGACGAAACCGATGCGGGACTCTGAAAATAAAGGAAACATTCAATCCTCCCAAGCATTCACACAGGCACACACACATTCATACACAACAACAAATACGATAAACGCTTACATCTGGCCACCTAACTCCCCAGATTGCGACACCCTTGATTATTATGTGTAGGGCGTAGTTATGAGAGAGACCAACAAATCTCCTTATAACACCAAATATTCACTGAAGGCAAGGATTATAGAAGCATTCACCAACTTAAACAATGAGACCGTCTAGAAGAGTTACAGAGGATTCCGAGGTCTTCTGGAGGTCAGCACCGAGTTTATTGAATAAATTTACTCTTTAATATTTCAAGATATTTTTTGTGTAATTTTGATAAATATATCTGTTAAAATGAGATGTGGGTGTTATTTTTAGTTTTGCCCAATTTAGACGACAATTTATCCATCGCATCCTGCATTTTCGAAATTACTTTATCAGACGAGGCAATATTTTGTCCAACCTTCTGTTGTCGATTCATGTATGTGGCTCACCGCGTGGGTTTTTTGAACTGCAAGCCTTCTCCAATTCGTTACTCGACCATGTTTTCTTTCTTTCTGTCGAGACACATTCTGTTTTCTGCGCCTTTCTCCCCATTTTTTCTTTGAGGCGTTGTTATGGAACAGAGAAATAGTTCTATCTGAAGGTACTGAGAATAACACGGGTATATTATCTGATTAACGAGGGAGTATTTTTGGAAAATAGATTCAAAATGGACATTTTTCTTTCCTTCAGTATATCATGTGAATGTCAAATTCTCATAGTCCGCTTTCCTCATTCACTATCCCAGATAATTTTAAATAGAAAGAGGCATTTCAAATTTCTGGGAGACATAATGAGAAGAGTAGGCTTAGAGAATTTAACATACAAATGAATGCAAGAAAGATAAAGGGAAAAAACGATAAACCTACCTAACGCATCAGAGCAAGTAGTGAGAAGGATAGCAAAGAAACTGTTGTGGATTCCGGGGATGGAATCCTGCACAAATAAATAAACACCGCCAGTAATTGAAATAGAGAAAATATGTGTATTAAACGTAAGAATACAACTTGAAATGAAGATTAGTAGTCCAGGAATGCGGGTTAGTAGAAAAGTATATGTAAAAGTCTCTGTAAGCGAAGCCGTAATTATCTCTCTTTCTGGACTCTCGTATAACTCTGGGTGAACACCCTGTCTCGACGTTTTTCTCACGCTTATCTCTCCGTAGTATAAGTATACTTTGGACGAGTCCATCTTGTGTACAAGGGGCGAGCCCCACAATAGAGACAAATGCTACCTAGAGTCATAGAGGATAAGAAATTGTGGAGAGACATGATCACCCTCATCTCGAGGTAAGATGACACATAAAAAATAGCTTTAATGCAAAGATTTTCCAGGCGAAGTTTACAAGTCCGAAAGCATGGGGCATCCAGTGAGGATCGAACTCACTTTTCAGTAGTAATTGATCTAGCAAGACAAGCTTGTTAACTATTACACCACGTCGAGGTGTCCAAAGTAGTTTTAATGTAAATATTATTACCATTTTATTTCGTTTTTGTTCCCTCTATATGATCAGCGTTGGTTTTCGTCAATACCATGGATGGTGGAGATTTGAAAAGAGTAAATAGGGAGTAGACACAAGGAAAACCATTTTTATTGTTTTCACGAAAACGAAATCCTGTTGAGCGCATTCGTGTCGCATTAAAGGTTTTATACCGATCAAACAAGGTGGAGAGACTTGATTGAATTTTTTTGTTAAGTGATATTATTTGTCGGTTTTTTTTTCGGTTGTTTAGGTTAGAGACACCGAAAATCCACCAACAGTTTTTCTTTTTCAAATCTATGGCTCGCTGCTTATTTTAAAACCTTACACTTAATTGTGGTTTTGCTTTACAAAAAGGAATCATTGGATCAACTGCTTTCGTATTTGTTTTAACGAGTCTGGTCATTCTCCGTCGATTTTTTTCCATCAAAGACAGTTTTACGCCCCGACCATTGACGCACATAGAAAATTTGAGTTTTTTCTACAAATCCTTGCAAATGTTGCAGATTGTTGAAAAAATACTAGTAGATCAGTATTTTTTAAAATATACAGATATCTCGCAGTTTCTTTTACATTGTAATATATTTTTAGAATTTTACCCTAATCAAGACAATAAATCTATTAACAAGCAAAGTGCTACTGAGTGTGAGAGAATATGAGAGAAAAAAAGCACTATTAAGAAGAGAGAACAATAAAATAACAGGTATGAAGAAGACAAGATAACGATTGAAACTGCATTTACATTTTTGAGGATGAAAGTTAACTAGGAAGTAAGAAGCTTGAAAAGGGTTCGACAAGCGAGAATTGCGAGAAAATATACTGTTTGTGTTTGCTTAAAACTTGCAGTTACATGTAGTCATTTACACTGTAAAATGATGAGGCATTACCGCCAATCAATTACTGCGCTAAAATTCATAATGTCTAGGTAATTTCATCAGAACAATTACCATAAAAATATCTATCGAAAAAACACAGGGATTACGACAGTGGGAATTTGACTGAAGAATATTTAAAGCAAGAACGAACGATGATTATAAATATATAAGATAGATTCGGGCGTTAAAATGCTTCTCCCAGAAACAGAGAACCAACTTTCTTAGCAGCAGACTAAACAGTTGTTTCAATATAATCTCATCTCAGAGAAAAACGGTAGCCCCAAAAGGTGCAGCGATTCACTCTCCTGGAGGTTAGCATTAGCGATGGGCATGAAATACAAAAGCACAAGACGATTAAAATGGTGTTTCATTTTGCAGGTGTTAAGAATTAACAAGGCATTACTTGCCCCAGTTAACAACAGATAGTAGATCGTTTTTTAGAACAACTGTAAATTTGACGTTATCAAAAAGATCAGACTATTAAAACAGGACTAAAGAAGAACGAATGATGATTATAAATAAGTAAGTCAGATTCGGGAACTAAATTTTTTCTTGCACTATACAGTGAAACAACTTTCCTAGCAGCCGACATAACAAATGAAATCAATATAATATTTCTACGTCATGCCAGATGAAAACGGTAGTTCAAGAAGGTGTAAGGAGTCATTCTCCTGGAGGTTAGCAGCAGACATGATGATGGAAGGCAAAAAAAAGTTATCTCAGCCGATAAAAATGGAGCAGTTTCATTTTACAGTTGTTAAGAATTAACAACGTATTACTTGACCCAATTAACAACAGATTGTAGGTGATTTTTCAGAACAACTGTAAATTTGACTTTATCAAACAGATTAGACTATTAAAGCAGACGTGTCATCAGCATAGATGTCGTTGAGAATTGATGACATTGGGATTGTCGACGATGAAATTTAGGAACAATACTGAAATTTTGAATTCTAAAGTTTTCATAACTGATTATTTGCGACGATTTTACTACGTGATTATTTGCGACGATTTTTTTGTACGATAATTTTTGAATAAGCGATATTGCAAAATCCACTGAAAATCCCCCATGAAATAAAAATAAATGTTTGTACGGAAAGACATGACATATGTAAATCAAGTCTTTATATTAAATAGCGACAGAAGAGTTGACGTTGAACTTTTAAAAGGTAATCGTAAATACTAATGCAATTCTTAAATGCAGCGACCAATTTCGAGTTCTTCTATAGTTTATTGTTGCCTATCGCAAACGGCAGCAGTATGTCTCGCAAAAAGAAATCTCCGCCAACAGAGGACCAGATTGCAATCAACAGAGCCAAGGCTTCAGCGAGGAAAAGAAGTCCCGTGAAAATGAAAATCAAGATGAGACGGCAGCCAGGGGGAGCTTCCAGCGCTGAGAATATGCAAAGAATTACGGACTCTCAAATTCTTGAACAAGACGAAAGCCCAATCAAGAACGCACGGCAGGAGCTAGCTTAATTGACGCCCGATAGCGCAGGTTTTAAGTTAGTATTAAATAAAAGGAAAATAATAATACAAAAACGGTTATCCAAGAGCAGACGATGATATCGGATTGGCAAATCTTATGTCTGGTTTATTAAATATATATATAAATATGTATTTTTGTAAATTTTCGTAAGTAATTTAATCGAAAAATATATTTTACCTCTTTGTTACTCAGTCTGCTCTCATTTTACAGAAACACACACACATATATATATATATATATATATATATATATATGAAGAAAGAACAGTAAGATATATAATCCGGTGATCTTATAGATATTTTATTTTTACAAAATAGTGCTCAATGAAAATTGACAGAGCATTAATATTATAAATTAATTGATTTAAAATATGTTTTTTTCGTTACACAGTTCAAACCATGTTTCAAAAATGGAAGCTGAAAGCTTTGAATTTAATTTTGTAATTAAATTAATGACATTAGTTCCATTTCACCAATGTCTTTAATTTTAAAACATGGTTAGAACTGTGTAGTGAAAATTACATATTTTAAATATTTTAAATCAATTAAAATATATATATATATATATATATATATATATATATATATATATATATATATATTGTTAATAGAGATACAACAGCAATTTCGAGAAAAAAAAAACGAATGTTGTCGTTTTGGAGTACCATATGCTAATGATTAATTTTGACTACTTTTATTCTAGTTCAGTTATGTTCATATTGTCGAGATGATTTCTATCAAAATTAACTGGCGACAAATCTCCATGCAAATTCACATTATATACTCTACACATAAAGACATTATTCGGCCAATCACATCTAATTGACAAAATTTAGAATCAAGAGCAATCGCGTAGGCGGTCATGTATCTTTCGATACATGACTGTCGAGGCAGATTTTTCCTGCAGTATGTTGTCATTTCTTTCTCCGGTAGACCAGTTGCCATCCAAGGTTATAGAACCCGGTCTGTCCTGCTATTTAGTCATAGCTGGGAGAGAAGAGAATTCAAACCTTTCCCAATGGTAATAGCATGTAAGTGAATGTAACTGATTCGACTGGAATTCGAGCTCGGCTCTCCGATTCCTCAATCCGAGCCACTGTTCATTAGCAAACCATAGACAAAAAAAAAAAAAAATATCTTGTTGATTAGATTTTCAGTTTCACAAACCAGCACAAGCTTAAACAACCCGAAAACAATATCAGTTACATTCCAAATTCAAACAAGACACCCCAACGCGTTTGATGTCTGTAAATCAACGGACATATCTAGTTCCCTAGTTCTGCGTCAAATTGCCCATGTATGCAGGGTCTACGACTTGAGTTATGACATAGCTACTTCTAAATGTAGAGTGGCCTAAGAAAAGTTTTTAGCCAGGAGAAATCACCTACATCCCATTTCAAAACTTAATTACGTAATCCCTACTCAACGCAAACAGTATTTGGAACTGGTATAGAGCAGGTCCTCCCCTTGCTAGTTTCAATGGTTGTGAACGATTTTTCATGGATTTGATCAAGTTATCAACAATCGTCTTATCCATATTTTGACATTCCTTTAGCAAGGTTTTTTTAAGGGTTGCCATTTTGGTTGCACGCTCTTGAAGTTTTCAGTGAAGGTGCTCCCAAACGTGCTCTATTGGATTATATCAGGACTTTTTTCTACACGTTACCCGAGGCAGTGACTTGATTCCTTGCAATTCCTTCCAGGCCTTTGCTACTTCACTCATATGACATGGCGCTCAATCTTCTTGATAAAGGTAGACATTCTTGTCAATCTGATTGGTTTCAAATAGTGGGAGTAGTCATTTCTCTAATATTTGACAGTATTTTGGACTATTAAACAAGAATCAACTCCGGTTTCCATCCAAACCAGACAACACCCCACACCAATACTCCAATCCCTCCCTGTTTCACGGTTGCCTGGAGACATTCAGTGTTTCAAGTTTCATTTTGATTTCTCCAATCATAAACCTGTCTCGATTTCGAATACTGGCAGAATTTACTTTCATCTGACCAAAGTACAGACTGCCAAAATTCATAATCTTTGCTCTCGAATTCTCTCGCCCAGTCCATACGCCTGTTTATGTTAACCTCTGAAATTAAGGGTTTCTTTCTATCAACTCTTGTTTGATAAGCTCGTTGTTTTAGAGTCTTTCTCACCGTATATGCGACATTTTCATGCTGCTGGCGACATCTTTGACGCTCTGATAATGGTTTCCGATAAATCCCCTCTTCAGCGCCGTTTTCTTTCTCTCAGACACAAATTTTGTCCTTCTTGAACGTTGTTTCACACAACAATGGTCTTCTTCATTAAATTTCTTGATATTATTATTAACCTTTTGATGATTAACCTGGAAAAACCTAGTAATTCCTCCCTTTTGATTTGCCACACTGATTCTATCCTATTATTTGCCCTCGTTGAAATTCGCCAATTTTCTGACTTCCGCGAAATTTCATGGCAAAATATATCAACTATGGTTCATAGATGAGAGTAGCTAGATAATAATAACACGATATTGTCTGAAAAAAAGAAAATACGTCATTACACAAGCCAAAATTGCTATAATTTAGGGTGGCTAAAAACTTATAGCCAACTGCAGTTGGTAAGTGGGCGATACACATCTATGCAACATTTGCTAGTATACTCTTTTATTAACTTACACCCTTTCTTCAACATACACCAAGCACAATTCCAAACTATCATAGTAACAATTAGTTTCTCTCACAGGACAATTTCTGGAATGTTTCGTAGTGAAGTGGCGAAAACTGTATCGTTTTGATAGTCGAACACAACCTAAACAGACTTACGACCACAGCACGTTTAAAAATCTGTTCCCGTGCAATCAAAGAAGTTAAGTAACAGTGAGTCTGTACCTTATCAAGATGGGTGACCGCTTGTGAATAAAAAGTGCTATAAGCTTAGATTTTCAGGTGGTATAATGGCTTCGACATCCAGTTGCGTTCGTTATATTCATTTACGCGTAAATAAACTTGGGAAAAGTATGAATCTATTTCTTCCCCAGCTATGGGTTAATTAGTTAGACTTGTATCACTAATCCATTATTATGAACAACTAATAAAATAAAATTTCGTATAAAAATATTTAGATTTCGGCATTAACTAACCCATAATGTTTGGTATCCCGTTAAACAAAAAAAAACAACCAACCAAACAAAAAACCTCTACAGTGGGAAATGTCTCGTTGAACCGGAGGTAATCTCTGTCTGCGGCACTCTGCGTCTCCTCCGTCTTCCTTTACCTTCTGCCAAGTCTCTGCTTGGAAACACTTGAGAGTAATGCCAAATCCTCTTCAAACACCCGGCCTTAGGGACATATACAAAATATCTGAGGTTTTTGCGATCTTCCTCATACGTCTTCGAAGATTTGACTCCTCGACAGCTTTAGGGATTCTTCAGGCACGAAGTAAACTGTCTCTGTCTGAGATTTTATTTAGTGAGTTTGTTTTCCCCATTTGACTTCTTCGCACCAGTTTAAACAGATTTTTTTTCTGTCAATATTCATCTATATTATCAACTCACAATTCTTCATATCTCTATCTATAAAAGGCAGGATGTGTGTGTGTGTGTGTGTGTGTGTGTGTGTGTGTGTGTGTGTGTGTAACGAATGCACGGCCACAATTTTCGACGGATCTGCACCAAAGTTTACATGCACATGCTCCAAGTTAGCGGAAAGGCCAAGACCGCCTTTGCATTTCGCAACTCCCATCGATAGTGGAAATCATCAATTTTGTTCATGTTTCTACGGCACTTTTCATGTACTTTGCGGCCATTTTCTACTGGCCAGATTGATAGCTAATAGCTGGCTGCCACGAATAAGCAGGAAGATTCTATTGGCCAGCGTGAGAGCCAACAGTTGACTGAAACGAATGTTAACTAGCATGCCAGCATGCAAAAAAATCGATAGCTGCATTCGTCACAAGTGGGAAAAATTTAAATCTGCATGGCGCTTTACTCCAATTGGCTCATTCGCTTGCTTAAACTCAACGTTGATTCTGATTCCGCAGAATTAGTTTGGGTGTGAAAAAGTATTTGTTGTTAACATTCTTTTTTCATTCGGTTTTTTCAGTTACGAGTCCTTTTTTAAAGCTGATCTTTTTGTGTTCATTTTGTTTAGTTCTTTTTTCGTAACATAATTTAGTATAGAGCTTAGAAAAAATTTGCAGTATGAGATAGGCAAGAAGTAAGGCATGTAGCAACATCAGCACGGCAAAGGGCACTCCTTTAAGGGCAAGGAAGGGCAAAAATATTTTAAGTCAAGTGATAGCGATTGCTGTATGAGTCGTAAGATTTTTGAATCAAGCACGGGCAACGCCGGGCCATGTTGCTAGTCAGCTATATTAAATCCGACAATTTGATCAAGTTTTGTATGTGACGCCATATTTAATTAAACTAAGCAATAAACGAAAGAATGTGTGAAAGTATATGCACATTTTGAAACTATTTTTACGAATAGGTATGTTTTAAACTATGTATAAATAATAGGTACATTTTTAGGTTTAAATAATGGCGTAAACATTTATGTCGCACCCAGCGTGTGTTTATGTGAAGGCTGCACACGCCTTGAATGAGTTATTTTCGTATATTGACATTCTCATACGTTGTAAAAAAGTATTTATTATCAGTTCTTGTCTTTATTTATTCGTTATCAACTTGAAATGCTCTCACCGACCATGAAGAATCCAGAATGTTCGCAAGCCACTTTCAAATCCTTCGATCATTCAAAATGTATTCTCCATAAATTCTGTAAATCTTTTATGCGTTTCAGTGCTATGTTTAGCTTTCTTTAATAAAAAAGAAATCGTATACTGAAAACATCGTACTTTTTTTTAACTATGTTCATTTGTTAGAATAAATAAATAAAATACGTCGATTTTGACAATTTTTACAAAACGCCCCCACCCCCGATAAGACAGCTGTCAGAATACAATGAATAGCCATGTTTTAGAATCTATTCATGACAAAACTCTTCTGCAGCCAGCCATATAAAAGAAGAAAAATAAAAACTCACGCTGATAGAAAAACTAGAAAATCGATGATTTGAATGATGTTAGTCAAAAGCAAAACCCTGTTAATGATACCCAGTGACAAAAAGAAATCACGCTTTAAAGGCTATCTAATAAAACAAAATGTGAATGAGAAACGGAATACTGAAGTAATCAGTAAAAATATGTAAAGACGTAGAAAAAGACGAATAAAAAAAAATATAAATACGTTTTATATTACAGGAAGTTGTTTCATTGATTTTTTTTTCTACTGCTTCTAAACCCTTTGAAGGTTATTTAAAGCCAGACAGTATTTTTAGATTTTAAGAATTTTTTTGAGATAATAATAGTTTAGTGATACCAGTCTTACTAATTAACCCATAGCTGGGAGTGACAAAAGCTGGATTCATGCCTTTCCTCAAGGATATTTGTAATATAACCTACCCAACAGAGATTGGAACGATTTTCCGATTAACAATTCGGAGCCAATATCCATTGCACCAACTGCACATCGAAGCATATAGCACCTGGTATTCAAAAGTGGTCACCCGTATACTTACTGGCCAGGCTCGCTGATGCTTGACTTCGATGATCCTATGTGAACGAGAGTTTCGACGTTATCTGACCGTAAGCATGTTTTACATGATATGCGATGTGCTGTAATGAAGGAGATACGATTCCAGTCGTGTTTGTTACATTTACTTACGTGCAAATACCATTGGGGGAAGATATGAATACGCGACTTCTCAGCACAAGCTATGGGATGAATAGCACGGCAGATTGTGTTTTATAATCTTGGCTGGTAACCAGGCTACCGCAGAAATAAACGGCAAACGTCTAGCGGGAAATCTTCTGCCTCGTCAGTTATGTTTCTAAAGAGACATGATCACGTATAACACTTAACTGACTGATGTATGGTACTGAAGAAATATACACAAAAAGCAATGATGATGATAATATAGACGATTTAAAGACGATCATAAATTGTGCGTTAATTTCCACCATGAAAAGTCAACGTTATTTATATTATTTTCATTCTGAGAAATTACGTCGTTATCTGTTGTATCGTCGAAATGAATGATACACAGAGAAGACAGCGTGCTTAATATATTCATTCCGATAATAACGGGTACATACAAAACATAAAAAACAATATGTTACAAAACAATTAACAAGACAACTTACAAAGAATAGAGGAGGGTCAAATACTGTATAGCCAAACGAAGTATGACCAATCTGAATATTAATCAGCTTAGTGTTAACTTATTAATCAATTGTTGAAGTCCTTAATCGCAGACTATTTAAGGCTATGAGCAAGGACATCTGATAGTGCTGAAGCGTTGCTAGCTACTCCATAACATTATCAGAACGTTTCAGCCATTGTGAATGCTGGTCATCTTCAGTTGTTCTTCGATCCAGGTAAACACCAGATAATATTGACCCGAACTTTTTATTTATCTACCGTGTTAGTCATTTCTGGTTTCGGTGTCCATGTCTGGGGATATATCGTTTGTTATCTTATTGATTACCTCTTTTTCTACGGCTTATCAACCCTAATACAAGTTATTTAAAGCCAGGATTTTTTTAGATTGTAAAAATATTTTTACAAATAATAATGATTTAGTTGCAAAAGTCTTAATAATTAACCCATAGTTGTGGGGAGAAGAAATGGCGCCATACCTTTTACCAAGCATATTTAAATTAAGTGAATATAACAATCACAACCTTTGAATTAACAATTAACATATTAAAATATCATATATACATATATATATATATATATATATATATATATATACATATATATATATATATATATATATGGCGTAACTATTTTTATAGTTACGGACACTGGAACGAAAACAATCTACACCGAAGGATAAATTATTTATAATTCAGTTCGGTGTTCCGTGAAGTTTATTCGAATCGAAAAAGCACCTGAAGAAGAACTAAGGACGCAATGGTCGAAACGTCGTGATAATAAGAACAAAGTTGAGAACATTAAAAAAAATGCAATTGAATAAATGATGAAAATTTGTCGCCATAGCTATAAAATGCAAGTACTTTTATTTTTTAAGGTAACCATTTAATAAGAATTTTGAGCAATTTAATTGTATTCAGAATAAAATAAGATAATATGAAAAATTCGTAAAAATATATATATATATATATATATATATATATATATATATATATATATATATATATATATAAGCGATTTATAGCCACACAAATAACACACAGATTTGAACAAAATAGACGCCATTTTGAACCTAAGGATCCTTTCAACCAACACTTTTTCAAAGGTGATCGTTGGCGAATTGCAAAACAATCAACGATACAGCAATAATAACGAAAGAGGAGGGGAAGTTGGAACTGAATTAAAATAAAATACATTTTAACTGTAAAAAATTAATAAAACAAATGACAGGTTCCACAAGAATATAACATGGAAAAAAAATAACACACACTCACAGTCCTCCAATCAATCGTAAGATTTTTATTATGAAATTCCTTTTTGTCTACACAGGTTCAAATCTATCAAAATTTTATATACACAGATATCGAGAACTCGAAGATGGTAAAACCGAGCGAGCAGTTGTAGAACTGAAAACCATGTGTTACGAAAAATATTCGGCAAAACAGTCGAGGCTGTCCAGCAAATGATTCCCAATCGACGAATTGCGGACTGCTTGAGTAGTTCTTAAAATTTGGTTTCGACTACTTGAACGCAAATAAGCGGAAACATCCGCGTCTCCAACCTCAGATTGGTCCATCCTATGTACACCGCTTCACAACGACATTTAAATTTGTAGACAACTAATTTTTTTCTAAAAATATGACAAAAGATCCTTAATAAAGGAAAATTTTAGATTCTGTTTGAAGAACAATGCGCATTGTCACATGACGCGATACAAGCTGAAATTCTATCAGATAATAACTGACATTTCTTGCCAAGCCAAGGCAACATTAAATAAATCGGGCACCTACTAGGTTCCAAAACCACAGGTTCTTTAAGACGTTTGCGTTTACTATCTATAGAATATTTGATGATATTGGAGAGATATCCATTATTTTCAAAGATTTTCTGGTTACTATCAAGTTTTCCATGACTAGGAGAACAGATAATGCGCGATGAACCAGGGTCGAAATTAGATCGATCTTCATGGGCCTTGGGGGACAAACGAATTCCAACTTGTGTATAAAATTTGTAAAATGGGTTTGACAATTTTTAATAAAGAATTACATTGTTTAAATGCTCAACAAAAAAAAGACTAGGTATTTATCATTCCCAACTCCCATAGAAATTGGAAGCGATGGATGTCGGGAAATGAAGTTAAGGAAGAAATCCGTTTAGGTGAAACCTAGGTAGGTTTGTCTGGCTCACTAGGTGTATCTAGGTCTGCTCTACGGTTGTATTGAGCTCTTTTGTTAGTTAGTTGTTACTCGTATCGGGGTTTTTTTCTTTGGGCTTCAGACCTGCATCTGTGATTTTTTTTTTTGTCGGCAGAAGTTCATGTTTGTAGCTCTTTTCTTTTTTAAATTTTTTTTTCCTCGAGATTGATTTGATTAGCAAATCAAAAATTGAGGGTTTTTCGAAACGAGTCTAGTTATCTATATATATATATATATATATATATATATATATATATATATATATATATATATATATATATATATATATATAGTTAATGATAGGGAGCAATATGTAGATTTGATTACTAGAGAAAAAGAGGGAGCTAAATATATTTAATAAGAATTATATTTTTTGAATTAGTTTGATATAATATTTTAATTTCATGGATTTTTTGTGTTTTTTCTCAAAGGATAAATATTATTATGAACGCAAATACTACTGATAAAATTTTTGAATATGATAATAACAAAACGACGGTAAATAAATTATAGAAAATTGAATTGTAATAATATAGGAATAATTTTAAATATATTGATATATGATTTTTTCTAAATGGAAAAAATGCCAGAATTGAAATAGATCGGCCAAGTTTTTTTAAACAATACAACGACAGTACACAAAATTTGAAAAATATAAATATGTTGGATAGATATTTTAAAAATGGCCGGACATACTTGACGCATTAAATATATTATAGGATATGTTGAATAATTTTATTCTAAAAAAAGATTTCAGCAATTATTAATTATGATGAAATGTCGCGAATATGAAATAGTTATCGATGAGGAGCGGGTTATTTATTAATCCAGACAATCATTTTTTCAAATGCCTTAAAAAGATATGTATAGAAATTTAGATCCATTTTTGTTGTAACAACAGCAAGAAAAAAAATACAAATATGAATCTTCAATATGTAGTTTTGATTGAACCTGGATATTTATTAGAAATGCGGAAAATAATTTAACCAAAATTTACATAATAATAATAAACAAAAAAAGGCAAGTTTCAAATGGATTTTACTTTGTAACTAGAATTCACAATATTGGCTGAAAATTATAAAATTATAAAAAGACAGCAAAGACGAATGCAACTGACCAGATACAGAAGCGATGACAAGATAAACCGCTTATGGCCAATACCCTGCCCGTACCAAACAAGCTGACGTAGATAAAAAACCGTACCCATCAGTGGCTATATAGTGCAGGGTTGAAAGCGGAAACTGAAGGTTTTATCCTTTTTTGCGCAGGACCAATGCTTGCTAATTAGGAATTATCAAGCACATATACTAAAAATATTGTGTCAGCCCAAAATGCAGATTCTGTGATAAATATCCAGAAACGATTGATCATCTTTATTTCAGGTTGGACGATATTGGCACCAATTGAATATAAAAACCGGCATGACAGAGTGGGCCAATATCTGCACTGGAAAATCTGCAACATTTCTACGGGAAGGAAATTGAAAGAAAACTGGTATGAACACCACCCAGACCCGGTTACGGAGATAGGACCTGTTACAATTCTATGGGACTACACAATACACACTGACAGAACAATCAAAAGCCAACTGCCCAGATATTGTTATTAAAGACCACAAACAAAAAAAAGTGCCTCCTTATTGATATGGCAGTCCCTGTTTTGACTGCAATGTATCTTTGAAGATATTCAAAAAGTTGTCAAAATACAAGGACATTGAAATAGAAATCTATAAAAATGTGGCATATGGGAACATCAACAATCCCTGTTGTAGTTGGAGCCCTAGGACTGGTTGGAAAAGATTGCAGTAGACTAATTGAAGGGATTCCTGGAAGTCCATGCCTCAAGGAGATACAAAAAATTGTTCTGACAAGTACAGCCCACACTTTACGAAGGGCTTTATCTATGTATTTAATTCTTTTTTTTTTTTTTTCAGTGTGGAAAGTGTCATGATGCCATTTCTAACCTTAGGTCCCTGGGCGGGACCACGGAAAAAATATGTAAACGCCAGAAATCAAAGAAAATAAAAATAAAATAATAATAATAATAATAATAATAATAATAATCCGGCATTTATTAGTGGATAAAAAAATTGGAATCAGACACATTATTTTACGATATCATGTATAAAAAAAAAAAAGTAAATAATTTTAAATATAAAGGAATAGCAAAACAAATTCTTAAAAAAAACAAAAAATGGATTATGATTGAAGAAGAAATCCGTTTGAAAAATTGAGGAAATGGCCACGATAAATAAAAAAAAAAAACAAATTTTTAGAAATTATATTTATTAAAATGATCATCAGAAAAGACAATGCTCAAAAAATTGATTTTTTTTTAAAGGCAGAGTCAAAAAATAAAATTTTTAACGGATAATAACGGAATTTAGTGTCCAAAAACCAAAAATTCAAAAAAAGGAGATTAGTTGGAAATTGCAAATAAACTATTTTTACAAAAATCGATTGGATTTTTTTTTAAATTTTTTTTATTAATATCAAGAGGAATACTTTAAAGAGAATGGAGAAAATTTTAGAAAATGTCATTGCTTTTTTTTGCTCTTTAGAAAAAAATCTGCGGAATATCAAGTTTTTGGATTTCAGAACAAAAAACAAAAATCGAACCTGTGAAGTTTGATTATAACCTGATTGTTAGATGGACAAGAAGACGACAATAATATCTACATACAATGATGATAGTGAAATATAAAAGTAAAAGAGGAAAAAAAGCAAATATAGCATTTTATTTATTGAATCGATTAGAATAATAGAATGAAGAGGCAATATATATAAATGAAAAAGAATATATAAAAGATAAGAATATGATCATATGTTTTATTGATGAAAAAAGAAGAAAGAAACAAAGAAGAAGAACGAAAGAAGAAATGCAGAACAAGAAAAATGGCATATGAAAATTTAAAATATTTTGATCGATAAAATAAAATGAGAAAAGGATAAACACACAAAAAGAAGAAAATGAAAAAATGAAATTGAAAATTGAAGAAGAAGAAGATTTTGAAAGAAAATTTAAAAGAAGAAGAAGAAGAAGAAAAATACATAAGAATATCGAAATATAAAAATGAAAAAAAATAAACGGTGGAAATAAGAATGAGAAAGAAGAAGAGGAAGAATGAGAATATCGAAAGAAGATCGGAACAATAAAATGAAAAAAAAATCGGTGAGAAGAAGAAGAAGAAGAAGAAGTAGAAGAAGAAGAAGAAGAAGAAGAAGAAGAAACTGAATATATGGTTGGAATAAGAATGAGAAAAAAGAGAATATTGAAAAAAAAAACGAAAAGAAAGAAAAATGATGATTAAAAAAGAAAAAAAAAAGATCAAAATGAGAAAATAAGAATAGTGAATGAAAAAGATAATCGAAGTAAGAAAAAAGAAATTAAGAAAATTTAAATAAAAAGAAGAAAATTAAAGAATTGAAGATGCTATAAAAAGAAAAACAATTTTGAAAAATGAAAAAAATAATTTTGATCAAGAAATTTCTCTTATATACAAGATTGCGAAAATGATAAAACAGAAAGAGAAAGAAAAGAAAAAAAGGAAAAATCAGAGAGAATACTTTTAGAAAGAAAAAGAAAAATAAGAAACGAATTAAAAAAAAAAGACATTAGAAAAATGTTATTTCATAAGTAAATTTTTTCGGGGGGAACAAAGAATAATAAAAAGGAGGAAGACAAACATCTAAAGAAAAGGAATAAAAAAATAAGAAAAAGGATAAATATATATATTAACTTTAAAAGATCGCTATATGAAAATTTGTGAGACAGAATATAAATTTTTATTTTTAATTTCAGATTTATCATTGATTTTATGGCGATCAATTGATATTCGTAATCTGCGAAATTTTTTTTTTTTGAGCAAGACACGGAAAGAGAACGAAGAAAGTCTTCGACGAATAAACATGAATCGAAAACTCCAGGAAGTCTAAACTTGTAATGGATATCATTCTATATTTGTCGCTTTCCTTTGTTGACTATATTTTCTGACAAGAGAATTAAATATGCCAATCGATATCAGATATGATCATATATATATATATATAAATATTTTTTATATATAAAAAAAAATATTAAGTTGGGTCACTGTGTCGTGCCAGACAATCTTTTATATCAGACGAAATTTGGTACATTTAAAAAAATTACCATTCGTCTGTCAATGAATATTGTTGCCGTATTTGTCTATATATATGCTATTTATCTAGATGTTCTTAAACAAATTCAAAAGAAAATCTGCAATATAATCGAACCTGTTTTTATTTTGGCATCTGAACTTCACTCAGTTTCTCACCGAAATATAATCGTGGCTTTTGTATTTTTCTCCATATAAAAAAAAAACTTTATAACAAAAGCGTTGTTATTATAATTCTGACAGCATGAATTTAGTTTTATATTAAATTGGAGATTTTAGGTCCCATCCGATTATATTATATAAATATACATATTAAATATAGTTAATATATTTTTCGCACTTCCCGCCTGTGGAATACCCTTATATACGTTTTGAAATAATACGATATTTGAAATACCGTCAAAATCGCCATTTTACTATTTTATAAAATAAAAAATTATATATTTTCATCAATATATAGATAATAATAGATTATATTTTTTAGGAATATATATTCATTACATTCCTGTAAATAAAAAATGCGGACTTGCTTGCAGGTGAAATATTTAAAAATCAAAATTTTGTAATACACTATACATTTTCATATATTAAAATCTGTTTACAGTTGATTAGCGGAAAATAAATTTTATTCATTAGTTTGAAATACTAATTCAATATCAATTAAAATTTAAATTATAATCTGTATATATATTTGTTTCCCCAATATATATATATATATATATATATATATATATATATATATATAAAGTCATCCACAGACAGACTGTTTCGCTGTTTCACAGCTCATCAGTGTGGCTAGACATCCGATTGCCTCTAGCTAGGATCGAAAATATGATTATATATATATATATATATATTGGTAATAAAAACATTTATCTGAATATTAATTGTCATAATTTAAAAATATATATATATATATATATATATATATATATATATATATATATATATATATATATATATATATAAAAAAATTTTTTTGTCTTTTAACTATACACATTAATATATATATATATATATATATATATATATATATATATGTAAAGATGTGTTTGGTAATCCAAATCGATATTTGCAGAGAGGATATAATTTATTATTATTGTTATTATTATTATTATTTTACTTTTTAGAATATTAATATTAATGTGTCATAATCCGTTCGTAGACATCCTTTGTCTGTCTCCCCGCACATATGTCTTCCATTTTCTTTCCTTTTTTCTTTTTTCCTTTTTCCTTGAGGAGTCGCTTTCTTTCTCTTTTCTCTCTCTCAGAAATATATATATATATATATATATATATATATATATCTTTTTGTTTAATTCTTTTTCTAAGCTTCAAAAAAACGAAATTTTTTGCCGTATATACTTGATAAAAGGTCAGCATATCAAACAAACCCTACACCTACACGTCTTTATTTTATGACTCTTTATTAAGATGGGTGTAAATACATCTCTTTTCTACTTTATGTCTTTTTCCTTTTACTGTGGGGTGTTCATTGAAATGTACATACTATTTTAACTTGCTTCATATGGGCTTAATAAGAAACTATGCAACGATTCATACTTAGGAGATTTGGTTCACATAGCCTTTGGAATCCGGGGATATCCTTATTTCTAATTTTTCCTGTTCGTAGAGATTGCAAATGTTATTGTTGTTGTAAGGCTTCGCCTATTTTTTTAATTTTAAAATCGGATCCCTACAGTTTTCATGTTTTAAATTCCACATATGGTTAGCTAGTTTGGTATACTTATTACGATTTACTAGCTTGGATGAGGAAATATGATTGTATAATGTTCGTTTGAAAGAACCTTCAGCACATCCCATATACGTTTTATTCTGACCATTAATATCTATAACTTCTGCTTTATAAATTATTGCCTCAGTTTTACAAGCTCCATCTAATGGACATCTATTTTTATTTCTACATTTGCATAAATAGTGTTAACTATATTTTACTGAACGTTAGTTTTGAAATTTCTGGAATTTTGCTATTTATTGTCGTTTCTTATTTACTAGTGCAGCAGTATATTATTAAATTATTTAAAAAAAAATAAAATGGTCGGAGGTCAATTGATAATAATCGACTGAGAATAGAGTTAGGTTGAAACCAATGTAGCGAAATCAACTGATAAATAGTTAAAATTTTTACTTGCTAATTTTTTATTTATTTTTTATTTTTTCACACGTATATTGAGAATGTTTAATACTACTGTTCCTGGTTCAATTAAACTTATATATATATATATATATATATATATATATATATAATGATTAGTTCTATTTATTTTAATTTAAATGTGAAAACTAACTCTGTGATCCCTGAAAACAATGACATCTGAAAATCTAATCAATGTGCTAATCTGATCTGATAATCTTTAATTAATGTAATTATTTTAATATTCTAACATTTAATTAATCTATTAAACTAAAACAAATGTCTTAAGCTTTATTATTTCTAAACATTAGCGGATCAAAGAAACGCTGATCTAGATTTAATTTGCCAGCAATGAACACACAAACACGCACACACAAACACGCACACACAAACACGCACACACATATGTGTGTATGTGTGTGTGTGCCCGTGCGTGCATGTATACTTGCGTCTGTGTGTGTGTAGGTCTGTGTGTGTGTAGGTCTGTGTGTTTTCTTATAAATATTTAAGCGTTTATACACAATTGAAAATTCATTGAATTTTCATTTATTTTCAGATCAATCCAATTAGAAACAATGAGGTTAAGCAGTGAACAAACTTATTTATCCAGAAGTGCGATTGGTGATTTGAAAACACTGTTGAGATCCAAAGCTATTTAAAGAGGGATTTTTACACAGTTGCACCTACGGGACTTGATTTCAATCGAATTAGAAATAGGTTTGAAGTGGACCGAACATTTTAGAATGTTCACAAACCCGGAGGGAAGACAGCGGGCTTCCACGAGCACCACCAATCAGGAATGGAGTGATACTAAATATTTACAGAGTTTAAAAAATTATCTGTGAGAGAGGAATTTAAAAGTCAAGCATTGCTCGTAGTTTGAAGCACTGTCATCGGAAAAAAAGATATAGTCTAAGAAATTGTCAATGTTCCCAATGATGATTATTTGAAACTAACAGTAAAAAGTTGAATGTACTTGTGAAAATGTACAGAAGATTTTTCCTCAATGAGGTTGCATTTCAATAAAATAGCTGAAATAAATGTCACCATTGTACGTATTGGTGTCTTTAGTCTCTTTCCTGTTATTGAAAAGCATTATCTTCATTTAAAAGGATTTATTATGAGTTTAGTTGTTTGTTGTTTGATTCGTTTTCTACGGCTTATCAACCGTTTGCATAGTATTTAAAGGCATAAAAACATTTTTTTAAATATTGGGTTTGCCGTTTTTTTTTTTAAATTTGGAGTTAAGATGCAGCTCTGTAGCAGTGTGGGAACATTTTCCGTCCCCTTGTCATTTGAAGAGTATTTTCGTGCAAAAGATGATTTAATCGCTCTTCATCGAACTCAACTGGACGGCCAGAACTTGATGTGTCTTTGAGGTCAAAATTTCCAGTTTTGAACTTAGAATCCCAATCAGTTCTTTCAGCTATAGCATCCTCTCCATTCACAGCACAAATGTCGTGAGCAGCTTTTGCGGCCTTAGAACCTTGATTAAAAGCAAAAAGATGGCGGTGTCGAAAATGCTAATTTTTTTAACTTGACATTCTATTTTAATGATCTGAAAATAAACAGAAATTAACTTAAATTGACTCAAAAAAAAGATTCCAAAATGATTCAAAAATAGAATTCTTAACTACATGAAGTGTGGAGAATGGTTTCCGCATGCTTTAAGTGACTACAACAAAAATCAACGAACCACAATCTCCGTTGGTTTTCTTTCTCGTCATGGCTCAAGTCATAGACAGAAGCAACGATTTCTTTACCGAATTGTTACTGGCGACGGAAAATGTTGCCTGTACATCAATATGAACCAGGGCAAGGATTGGCTTAGGCCTGGTAAACAAGCGACACCTCGCGTGAAACAAGAACTTCATCCGCGTAAAACGATTTTGTGCGTATGGTGGGACTGGGAAGTGATTATCCATAACGAATTGTTTGAACCAAACGGTCAAAGCGGAACTCTGTGTTTAACCCAACACGGCTACTCAAGAGAAAATAGACCTAATCGGCATTATGGAGTTCTTATGCTGCGCAAGAACGCCCGCCAATATGAGCAAGGAAGCCATTTAAATGCATAGCTGGGAAATGCTACCACACCCGCCGCACTCTCACGATTTGACACCAACGTATTTCCACACCTTTCAATCTCTTTCAAATGCTATGCGCAGAGTTTCGTTCTATACTGATGCATTATATTGTGAGTTTGGTTGGATAAATTTATCGAGTCGAAACAGGGTGATTTCTACCAACGAGGTATTGAAAATCTTGTTTAACGTTGGGAAGAAGCTGTAAACAACAAGGGAGAATACATTATTGATAAATTAGATGTTATTTTTTTATTAAAACTTTAAAAAATAAATTTAAAAAATCGGCGAGAAGTTAAATGCCAACCCAATAGATGGAAGATTTTTTTTTTAGATAATAATGGCTTAGTGATAAAAGTCTTAAAAATTAACCCATAAGTGGTGGGAAAAATGCGTATTCATACCTCTCCCAAAGTTATTTGCAAGTAAGTGAATGTAAGAAACCTAACGGGAACTGGAACTCGTCTCTCCGATTAACAATTCCGAGTCATATCCATTACACCACCTGCACATCCAAGCTAACATCACCTGGTAATAATACCTAACGGTCGATCATTTAGGTACTGATCATGCTCGACGTTGTTTAACTTCTGTAATCGTACAGGACACGGGGTTTCAACGCGATGCGTTCGTAATCCTTATGTTGATCGGTTTATCAGCAGAGGTTATCCTGGCTTTAATATGGTTGGTCCTTTTTACCTGCACTTGTTTCGACAGACAGCCATCCGACACATTTAAGACGGACTTGAGTTCATTTCCAACAAGTTGGAGCACCACACCACTACAATCAAGGGCCGAGATTAATGAGGTTTGGCCAGTCAAGTCGATTCGAAGAAGATCAGTAAAACCGCTTTCCTTGTTAAGCAGATCGCGCTCCAGTAGAGACTGTCTTTACGATAAAGATAGGGTTTACGATGCAAACCCAGTGAAAAACGTCGAAGTGATTGTCGCGATTGACCGTTGTATCCAGAGAAATACAAATCGAAATAGTTCTTCATATTTGCTATTCCAATGCTTTACGTTATCAGAAATGATGAAATCAAAATGGCCATCCGTTTGACATTGTATATATATATATATATATATATATATATATATATATACTAACTCATATTTTCTCTCTCTCCCCTCACTTCGTTAATTTACATATGTTTAATACGGCCCGTCAAAAATGTGTAAATTTTGTTTTCATTTTTTTGTTTGGAAGTAAAGTCTGATGATCCGCATTCTTTTAAAAGGGCTGTGGTGAAATAATTTATTACATGGAACCTTAAAATGGTCTGTTTTTATTTAAATTTTATTTAATATATATATATATATATATATATATATATATATATATATATATATATATATATAGAGAGAGAGAGAGAGAGAGAGAGTTTATGGAAACCTAGTTAATCCGTATGGGTAGACCCAAGGAGGATAAAATCCAGAGAGCTCAATGTAAATCCAGAGCAAATAATTTAAATAAAAACAGACCACTTTAAGGTACCATGTCATAAATTATTTCACCACAGCCCTTTTTTAAAGGACTGTGGATCATCAGGTATTACTTCCAAATGATGAAACCAAAACATGGAACTTTAAAGTGGTCTGTTTTTATTTAACACACACACACACACACACACACACACACACACACACACACACACACACACACATATGTATACATATATATATATATATATATATATATATATATATATATATATACATTGTAACCCTGATATAAGTGTGTTGTCGGGACAGGAGTTTCTCTTATATCCGGATTTAGTCTATTTTATATACATTAACACAGGCTCTGATTTGGGACCAGAGAAAATCTCTCTTATATCCGGGTTTCTCTTATATACGGGTAACACTATATATATATATATATATATATGTATGTATGTATACACCCTTGTACAAATTAATTGAAACAACCGATCGATTTATTTTTCTTTCTTTCACCATACAGTCAGTTTTAAACCTACTGGAGAAACAGGGTGTAATCGATTTCTTGTTTTCACTCAGATTATATAATTTGCAATGGTCTGCAATAATATGAATCTATTTTTGGGGTGTATGATGTAATTTGTTTGGCCTAGAAAAACATTGCTTCATCCATGATTGCGTCAGGTTTTCATCAAGCTCAAACACTATTGCCTCGAGTGTCGATTAGTTGTCCTACGGTCATTATCTGCGTTATTAAAGGAAGCGTACGGAAATTGTAACGCTGCACGAACTGGTGAGCCATACCAGTGAGAAAATCAAACTATTATAGACTGACCCGAAAACTCTCCTGATTTAAATCCACTCGAGAATCTGTGGTCAATCTACAACGAACGACTTTGTAGAATGGACATATGAAGTACTAACATGTGCACTAGGTCATGTTTCGTTGAAAAATATATATATATATATATATATATATATATATATATATATATTTGGACTCAGCGTCTTCAATTTAACGATAGGTCAATCTGTCGAGAGGAACGCAGGTTCGAAGGTACTGCCAAGGATATTAAATATTTGTTTAATGACATTTCTCTAACATTGAAGCCGCTAGACGAAAATAAATATTATATTATTTAATAAATAAACGGAGCGCCTTCTCAAATCCACTAAAAATAACATTTAAAGTGATAATATACAGGGCGCGATGGGTAAATTTAATATTTTTTAAAATTCGCGCATGCGTGTTGTTTGCTTCTGATTTTGTCGACTGTAGAATATAGTATGGTCATTTGGGCACTAAATACGAGAAAAAAGATCCCCATGTGGCAATTCACTCAGTCGCAAATTAGGAAATGGCATGTTTTACTGCTTGACATTAGCACCAGATGCTCCAATACGAACATTTCAGAGTATCTGGGTGTCAATCTGAAGAAGGTGAATAACATTCGGAAAGAATTGGATGAGTCTAATGGTGATTACGAAGGTACGGCAGATCAGAAAACTCACTGTGATAATTCTGATAAAAAAAAACCCTCAACTTGTTGGTGAGAAACTCAGGCGCATATGAAGGTCTACATCAAGTGACGTAGTGCTGCCCTGAGTCAAGTGTGTGGCTACTGGGAGATGCTATATCTGGCAACAGGAGTCTGCACCATGCCACACAAGAAGTAGAACCATACATGGCTGTCAACTAATTTCTGACACCACATCACCTCTACATCTGGCCACCTAACATCCCCGACTGCAATCTCCTTGATGATTATTTGTGGTCGCTGTTGTGCGAGAGACCAACACAACTCCTTTTAAAACCAAATATAAACTGACAAAGGCAAAGGACAATGAAGGCATTCACCAAGTTAAACAAAGAGACACTCCAGAAGAGTTGCAGGTGATTCCGAAGTCTGTAGGCCATGTTTGAAGCCAATGGAAATTTTATGGAAGAAATTTACTCTTTAGTACTTCAAGATATTTTTGTGTAATTTTGGTAAATATATCTGTTAAAATAAGATGTCAGTGTTATTTCCAGTTTTGCTTATTGTAGACGACAGTTTATTCATCGCACCCTATACACATACGCGCACTTACACCCAGATTCTTTTCCTTGTACTATAGTTTACTAATAATCGCGCAAACGGTATTGGGTATTTGTCTTAGCATTGCATTGGGGTGTTTAGAACCGATATTAATATAGTTGGGGGTTTCGTTCTATTTATGGTAAGGTTTACAGGTATTGTTGTTAATGTTAAGCGTGATATCTAGGTAGTCAACTATTTTAAGGCTACAGGAAATCTCAATTCTTCAAATCTGAGGCCTTCAGATTTCTAAGACATTTTAAGACATTTAATAAGAATAAAGAACAATATGAAAATCCCTCCAAGAAATTGGTTCCAAATATAAGCTGTCGACCACCATTAGTAATACCGATACACGAAAAGTGCAATGTATATGTAAAAATACGAAAAAAAATCACTTGGTTCAACCCTTCTGCAAACTGTCAAGTATCAACGCCAGAGAGTACTTCGTAAATTTAATTACTAAACACTTCAACAACAACAACAACAAAAAAAACTCTAGACAAGATATTCAACTGCAAGTCAATCAAAATTAGCTACTCCTGCACTGATAATATCTACCAAATTATTAATTCCTATAACAATAACAATTTAAATAAATTCCTCGGAAAAAAATAAAAATAAATATAACATGGAAACCCCTTGTAAATATAGAATTAAGAAAAACTTAGTAGAGGGCAAGTGCAGATCCACTAGGGTAGTATACCAGGCAACCATTACACCTAAAGAAAATATGACAAACCATAATATTTACATCGGCATTTCTGCAGAAGAATTTAAAAAGAGAATCAATACACATAGACATTCCTTCACCAATCCAAACTTAAAACACCAAACAGACCTTTCGAAAAAATTTTGGGAATTGAAGGAAAATGGTCTAAATTCTCAAATAAATTGGAAAATTTTGTAGTTCGTAAAACCTCCAATAATTTTAGGGATTGTTGCAAGCTATGTTTAGAAGAAAAAAATCAGGATAATAAAATATAAAGATCAATGCAAACTATTGAATCAAAGGAGAGAACTAATCACAAAATGTAGACATAGAAATAGATTCAAAATTGCACAAGAATACATGTGCATATATGTACGGGTGTATGTATGCGTATAGTGGCATATATGTATGGATATGTAAATGTACATATATTTATGTATGAAGATATGTACGCATATAAGTGTGTTGGACAGCATTATTTATTCTACTGAGTGATTTGGTATTACCAACAATCTAAAAAAATCTCTAATTCAATTAATTTACATTAATCTTAAGGGATTTAAGTTTAAATCCCCCATCGTTTATTAATAATATTGGAAAACAGTAGTACAAAAACCTATTTACTGTGAATCCTAGAAAAACACACTTGGGGCTCGTATAAGAAATACCAAAACTACGAACTGATATTAAACCATAAACAACGAAAGGCTATAGCCATAAATAAACTCCAACCCCAAACCGATTAGCCCGGAATAAGAAATCTTACGCCCTCCACCAGTTGCTAACGCAAGCCCATTCTATTTAACAAGGCGTCTACTAGAGGAAGATTGACATTGAAAATAAATTTAAAACAATGGTCCGAGACAGACACTTAGGGGTCGATGATAGTCGCGTACAGAACGGTTTCAAATAGACTATCCCATGCTGAGGTAATTTTTTTCTGTAAAAAATACATATGCTCTGTTATAATAAATATATCTAGCTGTCTGTTGATCAGTTTTAATAATTAATATTACTACGATCCACCCAGATTATATACCAGCAGATTGATTACCCCGAACTATACATATATATATATATATATATATATATATATATATATTTTTTGTTTAAAAATATGATTCCTTCACTACATAAGAGTTCTCATGTTTGAAAAACGTTCAAATATTATAATATAAGCTCTACTTCTGTATGGAGAACTGTCTTAAAAAATAAAAATACAAAGGAACTCCGGATTATTCACCCAACGTGTTCTTTTCTTTTGGGATTTTCTGCTCACTTATATATATATATATATATATATATATATATATATATATATATATATATATATATATATGCATGTATGTATGTAATATTTATTGCCTAAGCATTAATACCAAATATGTATATAAAAACGTAAAAAAATGAAATGCAACTACCTTAGCCAAAAAATAAAATGCCCATATATAATAGTGAAAAAATATGTTAAAATGTGTCACTTGTCTAGAGCCGGATCGAA
>CAHIKZ030001820.1:100000-197500 GCA_903632075.3 Acanthosepion pharaonis
GATATAAGAGAAACCCGGATATAAGTGACTTCTTCTCCGGTCCCGACAACTCTCTTATATCTATCTATATATATATATATATGTGTGTGTGTGTATGTGATAGAAATTATTAGGGGATTTTAATAATCATAATTAAATAATTCATCGAATCTAGAAGAATTCTCAACAGAATGCAGAAATCATCGTCGGTCATAGCAACCTTATTCACAGATTCCATTGTGTAACTATTCCAAGTATCGGGTTAACAATGCCTATTTCATACAAGGCGATTGGCAAGTTAATGCGATTAAGCTTTTCTTTCACTTTCTTTTTTTTTTCTTAATTTTCCTACTATTTTTGAAAGTGTTTACTTTTCAGAATTGAATGTCTGTAAAAACTGTCCAAATGTTTTAGATATGCGAGCGCTTTCGGCTATTTTATAAGCCATTATCAATTATTTATCAAAGACATTTTACCGCAGTACTAGATTGGCAATAAGTTCTCATCGATTTAGAGTTGAACTGGCTAGACGTGACCGTAACTTGCATACTAACATTTTCTTTTCTCGTACTTCTCGCTCCTAGAAGTGTCTTCCGGCTTCATGCTTTCCAGCCAATTTTGCTCTTCAAAAATTTAATGCAATGTCAATATTTATGTACTGTTTTATTGAGTCTTCTATTTTTTTTTTTCGCCAGCTAATAATGTCTTCCACTCTCAGTGACGTTTAATTTAAAAGAGGGCTCAGAAGAAGCTGTTTCAGTTACCTCTTTGGATAAAGAGATGTGTTCAGCGTAGTAATGTGAAGCCAAAAGAGGTGGCTGACCCGCACCTTTTCGATAATATGGGATGTTCATCTTTTGAGAGAAAACAAACCCGAAGGTTTTGCAGTCGCTCAAAGTAACAGGATTTTAATGACTAATATTTTTATGCAAACCGATCCTTTTTCTTTTATGTTTGCAAATTTCTACTCTAATTTTTAGGTTTTAATATTTTAGGATTTTCTCTTGAATGCTGAATATATTGTCATCCTCAGACAGATTGTTTCGCTTTTTTCATAGCGCATCAGTGTAGCTAGACTAGACATCCGATAGACTCAAGCCGGGATCAAAACCCGACTGATTTAGTGTCAGGGTTGATGGTGAATTTAGACGTATTTATTTTTAGATAAACACACCAGGTCTGGAGAACTCGATTCATTTTAACAGCAATAATTCACTTTACTCCCCGAGAGATCAACAACAGTAATTCATTTGCTTCTCCGAGAGCTCAACCGAAATATTTTTTCAAAAGCATGTATATACTGTCATCCACAGAAAGACTGTTTCGCCGCTGTTTAACAGCTCATCAATGTGGCTAAACACACAATTGGCTGATTTGGTATCAGTCAGAGACAGTCGCTCACTAGGATAGACTGTTCTAGTTCCACGTGCCATGTTTAATG
Source organism: Acanthosepion pharaonis (assembly GCA_903632075.3). NCBI lineage: Eukaryota > Metazoa > Mollusca > Cephalopoda > Sepiida > Sepiidae > Acanthosepion > Acanthosepion pharaonis. The sequence goes on from CAHIKZ030001820.1 coordinate 101,421, forward strand.
GATGCCAGTTAAGAAATAAAGTTTTCAGTTCGACATTCCAACCACCTGAAGGAGGCCGGAACGTACAACAGCCGAAACGTTGTAATAATTATGGCGACAAAGATGAGGACAATAGTCCGAATAATGTAAATAATGTAATATATATAATAAATATATATTTACCCACACGGACAGACAAATATAGATCAAATATAGATTAGAGTTAGACAGAATGATTGTATTCAAGAACAAAAAAGAAACGTTAATATATTTAATATGTTACGCTATTATTTAAGCCTCGTAGGAAATGCAATGCAGAGGAGAAAATTAAATTCGGGCATTTGTTTTATTTTTGTGTTGTTTGTTTTTCGTTGTTTAAGTAGACCTCACGAGTAGCTGTCGTGACAGGAAAGGTTTGTGATAAATATTTTATCTTTGCATTGTTTGTTTTTCTTGGCAAAGTCTTACAAAAGAATTATACATCCCAGAGCTACCTTATACGACAGATACACTCACAGTTATTTGTCCAACCAGGTAACTCTAGGGTGTGTAATTCTTGTGTGTTTGTGTATCATAATTCTATCATAGTTGGTCTATGCGGGATTTGGTTAATAATGTGTGTACTTGTGCGCGTCTGTCAGTCTGTCAGAGATATTTTAGTTTTTTTTTGTTAGTGTGTGTATATTGAGTGGTGGAAGATTTAGGATACGCTGGCAGTGTTTCTTGATACACTGATCTTATATTTCTAGTTTGGAGATAAAAAACACGTTTTTGGCGTGTGTTTGTTAATGGGAAATATTACTTAGGTTTACTTATATGTATTATCTGTGTAATAAATTATATTCCATTTAATGAGGGTGTTACTTATTAAGTCGAAGATATGGCCTGTATAATTTCTGTGTTACGAACGAGTTCAAAGTATATGTCCCATTATAAATATCTCGCCTCTTAGGTACGAACATAATGTGGGCTTTTATACTTTTAGATATTTTGCCTGTGTAGCTCTTCTGCAAAATTTTAATATCATAAATCCCGTCTAAGATTCTAAATCCGTAGATAAAACAAAGTGTTTAGTTCGGAATTTCCTTTTGGTTACCCGAATCGACACACAGAAGATGACCGCAGAACATAACGGCTGAATCTTAAAAGTTTATATAAACTCGAATAATAAAGCAGATATTTTAACTACCTGTATAATGTGCGATGGATAAATTGTCATTTAAATTAAGCAAAAATGAAAATAACACTGACATGTTTCTCAGATATATTTACCAAAATTACACAAGAAATCCTGAAATAAAGAGTAAATTTATTCAATAAAATCGCCATTGGCTTCAACCACAGTCTCCAGACTTCGGAATCTATTGCCACTCTTTTGGATAGTCTTCTTGTATAATTTGGTGAATGCTGCCATAATCTTTGCCTTCAGTTCATATTTAGTGTTACAAAGAGTTTGTTGGTCTCCTGCTGAACTAGACCCCAGAAAAAAAATAATCAAAATGGGGGTTACAGTCTGGGGAGTTAGGTGGACAGATGTAAAAGATGATGAGGTCGCAGAAATTGTCTAAGAGTAATGACTGGATTCTTATACTTGTGTGGCATGGTGCAGTCATGTTGCCAGACATATGACCTTCCATCAGCCAACTTCTTGACCCAGGGCAGCATTAACTCCTCAAGGCACGGTGTCGGCCTCTAAGTTTGAGGCCCTGTGGGAAGATAAATGCAGGCATAGCATCGCCATCACTAGTGATCATTCCAAGCACCTTCGTAATCAACATTAGATTCCGGTGAGAATGCCAAAGAGTGCAGCATGCCGTTTCCAAAACTCTCGCGGAGTGAATTGCGTGATGGTTCTTTTTTTTCTTACAGAAGATGTCCACCTGACTCTACTATACTTTGCAATCGACAAAATAAAAAAAAAAATCAACGTGCATACGCGAAATTAAAAATATATAATATGGCGATAATTTACCCATCGTACTCTGTATAATATATAGTATTATCATCCATTTTGAAGTCGAGATATCCGGTCATTCACTCCCGTAAGAAATGCAGTATATGCTGACGTACAAGGCGACTGGGCGTAATATCACCTGTTATGGTCCCCTCCATCTGCAAATAATGAATTCCCCCCAAAAATCAAAACACAAGGAAAGTTGAGGATAGATTTTTATAGTAAAAATTCAAGTAATATACTTTTTATTAAAAAATGACAACAATAATTTTTATAGCAAAATATCAAACAATGCTTTTTTTTTTTATAGCAAAATAATCAAGAATGTAACGAGTATATCATGATGTTTTAAAAAACCCCCTCAAATAATCAATTAAACTTTTCTTTCTTTCTTATATTATTTATATATTAGTCACGGTGGTGTAATGGATAGCGGCTAGCATTACGGAGTAGGAGGGCAGTGTTCAAATTCCAATAGAATCCATTACTTTCACTTACGTGCTAATACTTTTGGGAAAGGTATGAATCCACTTCTTCTCCGCACAGCTTATGGGTAAATAGCAGAACACACCGGGTTCTATGGCTTTAAATTGCAACCTACTACCGGGAAAAATCTGCCTTTTCAGTCATGTGTCGAAAGATTCATGATCGCCTAAGCGTGTATCACGCATGGCATATAACTAACTGAAGATTTTATTGCTTAGCTTTGGCATCATTTAATAAATAATAGTCGTAAATGGATTGAAACTCCAAAATAAACTCTTATAGTTCAGGGGAAGAGGGTGTCGTTTGTTGCGCTCTGTTTTTTGACAAATTGAATTCGACACTTTGTCACTTCGAGTCTTTGTTCTTTCAACCTGTTATCTGTTCGACATTTTTTCCATACGTTATTTTGTCATTCAAAACTTTCTCCTTCAACACTCTGCCTGCGCACGGTCAATTACATATCTTTATTAACCTAAAACGTAAGTTTTTTATATCTTGGATACTTTAATCAATTTTTATCCTTAATTCATTTTAAGGGTTTCTTTGATATCCGCACCTTTCTCATCATGTCTTCTTATTCATCAATGAATCAATCAGAGTATTCAGTCTGTCTATGTTTATCATTCATATGTTTATCTTCAGACATTTCCCCCTGTAAAGGTGGCTTCTTTATTTGTTTTACAAAACCATTATTTGAAATATCAGCAAATATTTTTCACTATATTTCACCTCCCTGTATTCGTCTCGCTACCTTTATTTGATCTGTATTGACATGTGTGTTACATCCATTTCTTCTGATTACAGCTGTGTTGTTTCCTTTTTGCATCATCAAATTTGCCTTTTCGAGTAAACATGTAAAGAGTGGCAGAAAACTTTATCGCCCCTTTTCACAATTAAAAATTATAATTAATATATATATATATATATATATATATATATATACACCCAAGTATATGATTGTTGTATACGGAGTAAATTCCAATAACCAACAATTACTATTCTTAAATTTTATAATTTTAAACTTAATAGAAATTAAATTTAGATTTTAAAATTGTTAATTTTTTACTTTTAAATTTAATAGTAAATTTTTATCATAATTTAATACTTATTGTCTAGAATACATTCATTTTTAATATAACCCCAAGTTTAAAGTTCTTAATAGCTATTATAACCTTACTTCGTTGTAAAGTTTTTTGAATTCTCCAATACTTGTGTTTTGATTGGTCATTTTAGCGTTTGTAACAGCGTTTTTCCCCTTGCGAAGGATCGTTAATTAAATTGAAACTTAAAACCATTTATTTTACATTCAACATCATCACTTGATAAGACACCAGGGGTGTTGAAACAAAATGGCTATTTTTGTAGTGATTTTATAACATATTTATTTCATAATTTTTAAATAAATAATTATCTCATATATATATATATATATATATATATATATATATATATATATATATATATATATATGTGTGTGTGCGTTCTTTCTGGATTGTTTTCATGTTTATTACAAGTATTAGCATTCATAAAGTCTACCCCGTTACACAGTCAAAAGGGTAGTTATATATACAAGGTTGACTGAAATGCTTTCAGTCCAGACCTCTTCCCAAAATCAGTATTCTGAAAGCTAGCCAATAAAATACTGGTAATGCGATGTTGTTTGGGTTTAGAATTTTGCAGTTCACTATCGTATGACACTTGTCAAATATTTGAAGCGGATAAGGTAAAAAAATATCGTTAAGAAAACCACCGATTCAATAATAAGGAGAAAAAGGTCTTTTACTTTAGCAAATTAAATCGCCTTTTATTTTTCAACAAGTTTAATTTTATAAAATGTCCTTTGGAATGCTTGACTGCACTTTATTATAGACATAGGGTTAACTCTTGCTCAAACATGAACCAAATTTAATGTCTTTGCTGTTTATCTTTACTTGACAAGCAGCGTTGAAGCAATCAATTTTTTTGCAATATACCTGTCAACAAAACACTTCTATTTCATCAACATTCGAAAATGTACAAAGATAGGATAAATATTGGAAAGTAAATTAAAAATATGATATAAAATATACGTAGAAATCTATAGAAAGACCTAAAAAGCAAGAATTATCATCTGTTAACACTGAGTGTGCGCGTTGATGGAATATTAGTTTTATCACCATAAAACCCAGGTTAGAATTTCACTATGATAGATTTGTCAAGGAAGTGATTTCATAATTATATGAGCCTGGAGAGACGATCCCAGAGGAGGTCGAATTTGGGAAAAGCCTGGAAATTATTGATCCTAACATTCGCATGTTTTCGGAGAAAGTTGTTCAAAAGCGATCGATATTTCAGCTTATAAGAAGTAAGACGTCCTAACAGCTTCAGTGCACTGGACTTGTCCAAGCTGTGAACCAGTTGATGGGCTCACTCCCAAAAGATTCTACTTAAATTCTGCGAACTCGTCATCCTCAGCTTGATCTCGTATGCAAGAATTTCTTTCTTTCTTAGCGGATCGCTTCCTTTATGATGATGATGTTGATATATACTATATTCCTTGCCTACGTGCAGGTTCAGGGCTAGAAGCTTCACGGTTCACCGATACCTGCACCCGTCGGCCATTCCTTGTTGTCGTTTCTTGCTGCAATAGTTTGTTGAAGGTCAAAGAAAATCCGAATAGAAGAATATGCTGATAGCGTGAATTTGTTTAAGGTGGATTTCAACTTACCAGGAAGTGACCTACACACTTGATTCCATGGCCTTCCTCTGTGGCGCATATGGAATGAGACGTGAAGAATCTCGTTATAAAACCGCAAAGGGATGACGCTAATTCTGTTATAATTTCGAGTACCACCTCCTGTAGTGTGTCTCGCATGCGTAGCTCTCTTCATTTGCTGGTTCAACCGTTGAGATATGTTGTAATATCATCCGCTTGTTCCACTGTTAGTGCCTTTTCGTGTGGTCGCGCCTATTCTGGGTCCTCGTCTTCGACCTTGCAGCCAAGGGTTTGGAACTCTCGACGGCGTCGTTCTCAGAGTTATTGGACCATGCAAGCCACTTCATTACGACAAGAAGTGACTATGAGAGGTACGCACTTAGAAACATACACACATAGACAAGCATATACATATTATAAGGATTGTCGAAGTAAATAGTCCATCACCAAATGTTACTTTAATTACAATAATAGAAACAATACAATGAATAGGAAAAGAATTTATTGCATCAAATATATGAGAACATTTTTTAATAAATAATGGAGGACGAAATTGACTATTGTGAAACCGTAATAAAGAAAAAGCCAAAAAAGAGAAATTCTGTTACGACTCGAAACACTTTTCCTACAAATTTGAAAATACTTCCTCGTCTATAAAAATATTAGATTACATGTTTTACAATGAATAAATATAAAAAGGATAAAAGAATAAAATTTTCGCTAAACATTGTTAAAAATGTTTAAAGGATAAATGATAAGGAAAGAAATCTACAATACTGAAACAATAATAAAAATGAAAGGTAAACAAAGAAGACATTATACCACGAAATGCTTTTAGAATTTCGAAAATTACGTCCTCTTTCATAAAAATGAGAAATGTTACGCTTTAATATTATAGCGAAGAATTGTTCATGCCGATGTTTAAGTAATTTAACAAAATTAATGATAATAGACATTCTTAATAAAATGAACTTTCAAAACATTTTTTTTTAAATTAAAATAATTGATGGATACATCGACTTATCTTAAAAACAGAGAAAATAAAAAGTATTTTAACAATGAAAATTTTAAATACATAATTATAATAAAATTATAATAAGCAAAGTAAAATATAAGAATAAATTGATAATTAAAATAATCAAGACTTCCTTTTTAAAATACAACATCGCTTTCTTTGAGCAATGAAAAAACACATCCTTTGACTACGACATCCAGCGTCTGCTCAACTCAGTATAGTATAGTTGCAGCATAGATCTCAGGTTGATTCTATGGGTGTTTCTTTGCACAATCTCGAGACGTTCATGACAGTGGAGGTACCTAGGTGTGTAGTAGGTGTACATATTTACGGAGGGCTGCGAATTTTCGGATTTCAGTTGTGACGAGTGGTTAAGTGCTGGTAGAAGTTATCCACAATCAGCAGCCTCGTTTTCGTCTGTGTCGTGATTGTTAAAAGCCTCTTATCGCTCCCTGTTTTTATCTATCTATTTCTCACTGTAAACAAGGAAATGGGCAATATAATTGCAATTATATGAAAGTCTTGTGTAAGAAACGTAAGAACAGATAAGAATTGCTTTACTGATTAGGCTTGGACGTTAACCATAACCAGTAATTCAAATCTGGCTTTATTTCTCATTTCTCCAGCCCTCGACAGCCTTGTTTGTTTTAAAGACAAGTCTTAAGGGCTAAAACATAAATGATCTTGTTATTATGTGAATAAAATACCACAGTTCCTATTAACCTAAACCCTTGTGCAAATTAATTGAACCAATCGCTGTAATTTTTTCTTTCGCCATACGGTCAGTTTTAGATAATCTGGAATGACAGGGTGAAGTCGATTTCTATTTTTTTCTCAAATTAGGGCATGGTGCGCAATAATATGAATCTATTTTCGGGGTGTATAATGAAATTAGTTTTGCTTTGAAAAATATTTCGTCATCTGGGATTGTATCAGATTTACATCAAGCTCAAACACTATTCTCTCGACTGTTCATTAGTTGTCCTACGCACATTGTCTGCGATAGACGTTACTACAAAGAAGCGTACGAAAATTGCAACGCTGCATGAACAGACTGGCAAGCCTTGACAGTGAGCAGATCAGGGTACTAGACTGTACCGGAATTTCTCCTGATTTAAACCCAATCGAGAATCTGTTGTCAATCATCAAGGAACGACTTTCTAGAATGGATACACGATGTACTAATATATGCACTGGGTTATGTTTCACTGGAAAATACGGAAAAAGGAATAAATAACGCAATTATTCGTATTGTTTCAATTAATTTGTAAAAAGAGTGTACATTTTTCTTTACCTCTTGAAAAGAACGGTGGCAGTCAGAACAGACTAATTCTTGTATGGCTCTTATTCTATGTTGTGTTCCTACAGGACGTTTGCGATCATAGATTTTCTGTTCTTTGTAGCTCTTCATACTTTTTGTCATTTGTTTATCTCCCTAAACCCTATTCTGTCATCTATTCACTCAAGCCCACTATATATGTAATAGTGACATTCGAGGCGTACCTTAGATGGGTCTCAAGGATAAATTACGATGTATCTAGTGAGTAATCATTAGTAATTGTTCTACCGAGACAGCTTTTTGGCCATTACACCACGACTGGGTGCCCGCTCGCCTGGTAGGCTATTAGTTATTTGTTTCCTCTGGCCCAATTTCCTTCAATCTATCTTGCGCGTATCAAACATTTCAAGCCCTCTCTCCTCAATATTTGTCCGAGAAAGTTCAACTCTCTCTTTCTGATGTTAAGTATAAGTAGCCTTTTCTTATTTTCTCCAAAACTTCGTCGTTGCTCACATATTCGGTTAATATTATTCTCAGTATCCTTCTGTTGAACAACAATTCTATTGTTTCAAGTTATCGTCATCATCTGTGAGGAGTTTGCCCAGCAGTGACTATCATATAGGAGGACTAATATTACGTAACAGTTTAGTACTCTTTTTTTTCGTTTTAACGAGATTTTCCTGTTTTTTAATACTTTGCTTAAATTTTGGAAGGCATCTTTCACTATCTCAGTGCTTGTGTGATTTTGGCATCACCAACTTGTAATTTGCATATTGGGACGTTGCTTTTGCAAACAGCGATGCATTGTGTACTCTTGTACTTTCCATCACTACCTTGTGTAGGAGTTATTGTAATTTTGTTTCACTGTCAGCTATTAACAGATTGTCATCTGCATATCTTAAGCCAGTAAGAAACTCATGCTAGGACTTATATTACTCTCAGAATCACATCACTGTACCAGTTGAATAAATCCGGTGAGAAGACACATCCTTGTCTTACAGCCATTTTCTATTTTGTATATATACTGAATTAATTTTCTATCCGTATGCAGGCGGTTTGCTTCCAGTATATGGTCTAGATTATTCTGTTATCATTCCCACATATGTCAAGTTGCTATACATGCTGTTCCAACATTTCTTTGTGACGTATGCTGTCAAACGCTTTTACATAATTTTACAAAACTCAGTTACACTATTTCTATTGCTCTTTCTAGCATCAATCGGGGAATAATGCGTTCTTTGTTTCAGTTTCTTTAACTTAACATCAATGTTCTTGTCCTATCTCCGGTCTAATTCTGTTGCGCGATCTATTCATCAGAATTCGAATGATAAGTTTTGTTATATGACTCGTTCGACTGATTGTCCAATTGATTTTACATTCGTTTAAACTTGGTTTCTCAGTCAGTGCTATAAAAGTGAATTTACTTAGGTATTCCGGTATCTCACCACTGTCGTATATTTAATCTTCTCAATTTCGGTATCGCCAGAATCTCTATTACAATTTCACCTAGTTTTGTTGCCTTTTTTCTGTTCAATTTGACGACTGCTAATTTCGCTTAATACTTTAATATTTCTGGTTTTTCAATATTTCTATCTATTGTTTGTTCTATTTCGTCGCGGGAGATATATTATCTCGGAACTATTTGTCTTTCTCCAATGTCTGTGTCCTGTATTCAAATTATATGCTTCCTGTTGGTGAGCATGTCTTTTTCCCTTTTATCTAACTTACTTTTCTGAATGCCTGTTTTTATATTTGATATTCATTTCTGCATTTTTTACGTTGGGTTCTTCCTCTTTTGCACATTAGCATTTGCTCCTAATGTCTTTGTGCAATATCCTATGTCCAATGCCGTATATTAGCGCTGTTTTTGTCTCCTTTTCATTGTGTCAATAATTTAATCTGTTATCCAAGCTTTTTCTTTGTTTTTCTTTAAAATGATATTAATTCCTTCATGTGTCCCGCCTCGATTTTTCGTTTTCATTTTTTTTTTCATTTTCTCTACTTTTAACACTGTCTATATATTTCTCTTTAAGACTCGGGTCATTGGCGACTCTATCGTATTGCAATTAGGGTGCTGCCTTGTCAAGCTTCATTTTTTTTTTTTTTATTTTCATTCAAAATTGACATATCATTGGAAGGTAGCCGCTCACGCAACCTAGACCGTTCGTAATAAGAATTACTGTCGTCTGCTATTTCACATTACTAACAATTAGTCGAATGAAACATAAAATAATTTTATTGACTTCTCTAAATAATTTATTATTATTATTATTATTAATATAAACATTAGAACATTAGTAAAAATGTTTCTTTCATGGTCAGTACTAACTATATCCAAAAGTCCTACAATTCAAGTCGACTTAGCATATATGACAAATATATTTTTTATTTTTATTTTTACTATTGTTCACCCGATACAAGGCCCAAAAGCCAATCAATAAAAAGGGTTGCCGTGTTGATAAATATTAGCGTAAGAAAGAAAAAGCGTTAGGAGTATAGACCTGAAGCAGAGTTTTGAAGAAATCGGAAACTGAAAGAAATAATGATAAAAGATTAAAAATGGTAACGGATATTCATTTAGGTCAAATAGATCACGCAGAATCATTTGACAAGTTATGACACGAAGACGTATTTGAACTGTTAGGAGAACGTTACTTGTCTATAAAGGCTTCTAAAATAACCCAGACGTTATACTGAGTGAAATCCGTTTGCTTACTGATAATAAGTGAATTGGATATGTGCAGAAATGTTCATAGGACTGTTGCGGTCCGGTGTACGCGTTGAGAGATAAACACATGTGTCTCCTGAAAATGCCCAAAATAAGCATGGCGGACTCCGAGTATGAGTCCACCTAATATAAAGAAACAACAGAACCGACACACACACACACATATACATATATATATATATATATATATATATATATATATATAATTCTCGAATTCACTCTCGCGTGGTCTTGTGTGATGTCATGTGCTGCGGTGCGATTTTCGCTTCTAGCGTCATATATGCACGTGTTTATCGTTGCTTGGAAATCATCCATTTAAACAATCACAGACTATCATCACTGTCTTGTCCGTATATTGCTTAATATATTGTACTGTAATTGACATCTTTCATAATGGCTTATGTAAGCCGAAAGCTTAGATTGGATTAAAAAATATGGATCAATATTGTGATTTTCTTTCTTAGTTTAATGATGTTATTAAGCTTATCAGACGTTATGAAAAGAATTTACATAAAATAAATAGACAACAATTGTCTATATTATTTAATGAAACATGTATGAATATATATATATATATATATATATTGGTTCAAAGTATGTGTAGTGAGTGAATATGCCCACATTCGTGTGCATGTGTATTGTTAATGCATGTCCCAAAAAGAGAACGCGTTATAGTCACGTTCTTCCGCGAGAAGTTTACATGTTGAAGTAAAAGTTAAGAAGAGAGCGAGAAAAGTTATGGCAATGTATTTAAAGAACAGAAAGCGTCCCCTAGTAGTAGTTTCGAAAATTAGGAGGCGGTAAACCAATAGTCCATTAGCAAGAAAGGTATAAATTTTAATTAGCTTTTTTTAAGCAAAGGAGCTAATTCATCAATAGTCATTTTGGTGGATGCGACACAACAAGGTAGTCTTCTGACTAGATTTATTCAACCTATACTGGGGGTTTGCTGGAGTAATGGGTAGCGGCTCGGATTGAGGAATCGGAGAGCCACGTTCGAATTCCAGACGAAGCCATTGCATTCAATAACGTGCTAATAAAACAAAACCTGGATTCTTGTCCTCCCACCTCCAGTTTTGGATAAACAACAGTAGAAACCGGGTTCTATAGCCTTGAATGGCAACGGGTCTTCCGCAGAAAGAAACGGCGACCTACTGCAGGAAAAAAAAAATCCGCCTCGTCAGTCATGTATCGAAAGATATATGATCGCCTAAGCGTGTATCACACATAGCACTCTAATTTATTTATACTGGGGGTTATACAAAGGGAGTTGGAAACTCTACCAGATTTTCAGGTTGCACAATTTTGTCAATATAAAACACGCATATAGCATTATCATAATGGCAGACACAGAAGAACTACAGAAAAGAAGAAATACTAATCATCATCATTTCTGGCCTAAAATCACTGCTTCAAGAGAAGCCAATTAACAGGCAGACGCGATAAAAATGACATTGCAATCAATTCCCAAGCAATCCGGAAATGCATTAGACATACGGCCAAATATTCAATCACTGATTTATTTATTTATTTTTTTTTTAAGAAGAGACAGATCATCATCGATAATTCTCAGAGGAGAGATTTGAAATATCTGTTTATAGTGTTTTTATTTTGTCCATATTATTTCATCTTCCGTCAATCTAATTAATTTACGAATTTCCTTGCTATTTTGTTTAATTTTCGAAAATTGTTTATTTTCTTACTTTTTGCAGTTCCTATCAGCGTAATTGCCAAAGCAGCGCCCGAATATCGGAAATAAATGTAATCTTGTCATTTCTTGAAAACGACAAAACCCGGATTAGAGCTACGATTACCACAAACACAACTACAACCTCAATCGATTTATTTGTTAAACTATCGATATCAGCAATGTGATAACACAGGAAAAAAAAAATTAGTGCTGATTTTCTGGTGAATCAGATATTCTACATGAAAAAAATCGCAGAAAAAAAGATGTTTGCAGGTTTAGAGAAGAAACTAAGCTCAGTGTAATCTGTGAGGGTAATTCCTCCGCGATAGAGATCGACCCTTGAAAAACAGCCAACAGTTGTGCTATTTTGTGAGACAAAACACGACATAAGAAAGATTCAGGATTCGCTCATCTTCTACCAGTCATTTAGGTAACGTAGATAGAGTGTAGAATGGAAATAGACAGCGTTGAGATAGATAGATAGATAGATAGAGCCATAGAGCCATAATCTGGCCAGGAATAGGATTTTAATATTGACGATTATAAGTGTCATGCATTTCATGCAAGATGTAAAAGAAAAAAAAGTAAACGAAGAAAGAGGAAAAGAAGAAAAAGGAAAACGAAGAAGAAGAAAACAACAACAACAACAATAACGAAAAGAAGAAGAATAACAACAAGAAAAACGAACGGGAAGAAGAAGACAAATAAAAAGAAGGAAAAGAATAAAAAGAAGCAGAAGAAAGAAGAGAAGCAGAGGAAAAATAAAAAAAAAAGAAGTAGAAAAAGGAGAAGAAGAAATATAATTCGGGAGAGAAAAAAAAAGATGAGAAAAAGCAGTAAAAGAAAGAAAATTAGCTGTAGAAAATGGAGAAGAAAATAAATAATGACACGCAGACGAATATGGATGAAAAAAGATGAGAAGTAAAAGAAGAAAAATAGGAGGAAGTAGTAAAGACAGGAAAACAAGAAGAAGAGAAGGAAGAAATAATGAAAAAGAAAAGAAAAAGGAACGGGAAGAAGGAGAGAAAGAATAAATAATAAAGAGATGCAGAAAAAAGAAGAGAAGGAGAATCAGCATCATCATCATAAGAAGAAGAAATATAAAGCCGAGAGAAAGAAGAGTGATGAGAAGAAGCAGTAGAAGAAAGAAAATTAGCTGTATAAAACAAAGAAGAAATTAAAGAGACGCAGAAGATGAAAGAAGGGAAGCAAAAGAATAAAATAGAAAGGAAAGAGGAAGAAGAAGAAAAGCCGAGGAAAAAAGAGAAAAAGAAAGAGAAGTATCAGAAGTAGATGAAATTAGCGAAGAAGAAAAAAAGAAAATTACTGTATTATTTATTATTATTATTATTGTTATTATTATTATTATTATTAAAATTATTAGTATAATTATTATTGTTATTGTTGTTCATCCCAGGAACTAATGCCCAACAACTGTTTAATATATTAGAATATGACTAAGTGAGAACAGAGATCGAGGCATACCATGATCGTATATTGTCGTAGACAAAATTTCCCAAATAGTCACCACTGTAATTATTGAACATGCATGACTTTTGGCGGCTTGAAAAAAATAAGATAAGCTTAATAAATAAAAAAACGAGTTGCAGTCACATTAAAAATTAGTGACCAGAAAAATGGAATTATACCTATGTCTCTGGTTTCAAGAGAAGCCGGGTTTGAACTCCATTTGTACTTTTGATTAGTTATACAAAGTTTCTCTCCAAAATAGACAAAATTTAATATGTGAATATCTGAGTAAGTATATGTTTCAGGCAAACGACATTAAACAGGCATCATGTTGAACAACAAAAGATTTATTTATCAAAATTCGAACAAGGTAATCAAACGGATGGAGATTTTATAACCGATTTCACAAAGTTACGCAAATGTTCAACATGTGCCCCACTTGTGACACGACAGAGATCAAGTCATTAGCTCTAGCCAAACACGCTGCAGCATGTATTGCGTAACATGGTCGAAAAATATACAAAACTAATACATAAATACATAAGACGTATATAGTTATATACATTTAAAATTAGGCGCGGATTTGTGCTCTATAAAAATCTTCAAACTATTTGATAAAAACAAATCCTAAAAAAAAGGCCAATCGACAGTGATATCAATTGAAGTATTAAAATTTAAAGGGCTAGCGTCGTCTTCTCAGCTCTTAAATTAACCCTCTAGCTACTTAAAAAGCACACATATCATATATATATATATATATATATATATATATATATATATATATATATATATATGATTAACATGAGGATTTGATAATTATATTTAATTAATTCATCGAGTCTGATATAAATGTCAAGAGAATGCAGAAAGCACTGGACGGCCGTTTCGTCCTATATTTGGGACTCATCAGCAATGCGCATTCAATATCGAGAATTGAAACCCTGACCGTCAGGTTATCAAGCAAATATCTTACCAACTGTTCCAATGGCCCCGCCGGCGACGAAGAGATTGCAAATCTGACTCAATATAGCGCAGCTAGCTCACATATTCTGTGGTGGAACCATACTGCGTTCTTTGTAACCATAGGACTGTGCCCCATGGAGGCGCGAATGAGGCTGCTCGGGGTGGAAGGTATCACTTTAAGGAAGAGAAGAGGAGTCACGCAAAACTTAAAAGAAATGTGCGTAAAGGCGTCCCCGTTGAAACTCCAGAAGACACCCGCAGGCATCTCAATCTGATGTGTACAGAGAGTGTTTGTTGATGGCTGGTCTAAGGAGTTACTTGAGAGCGAACATTCGGAGGGTAGTAATTGGCTAAAAAGCCGTAGCGTCTAGCAAATGAAGTGTGTTATTTGCGGTAAGACATGCGGGTCCTGAAGCGGTTTCAGGCGACATTTTAAATTACATGATAATGTAACACCCGCTACTGCACTTGTTAAGTTCCAGAGCATGTTGCTGGGCTAAAGAGCCACGTTTGTTCAGCACATCAGTAGATACACTCCAAAAATGGCCGAGTTGGCAACCACCATTCATATATATATATATATATATATATATATATATATATGTGTGTGTGTGTGTGTGAAAATTGAGTTTGGATTCAAAAACAATATAATTTACAGATATGAAGGTGTATTCACAATAAATACGTGTATAAAGTTTGTAGTAATTGTTTATAATTTCACATAATATTAAGACGAAGACTTTCTCTCTCTCGCTATATATATATGTGTGTGTGTATGTATATATATATCGATTTCATCTCAGGGCTCAGCAACCACTAGATAGATAGATAAATTGAGTTTGGATTCAAAAACAATATAATTTACAGATATGAGGGTGTATTCACAATAAATACGTGCATAAAGTTTGTAGTTATTGTAGATAATTTCACATAATATTAAGACGAAGACTTTCTATCTATATATATATATATATATATATATATATATATATATATATGTATGTATATATATATATATATATATATATATATATGTGTGTGTGTGTATATATATATATATATCGATTTCGCATTTTATCTCTGGGCTCAGAAACTAAAGTCAGCCAATAAGAATAATAAGATTGGCATGATTCACGCCTGCTTTTGCAACGATAAATTTTGATGTTTTTTTTTTTACACTAACGCTGTTATCTCGGCAGTACACCTCGACAAATAAACGTTTCCTTCTACATCCAAGTTAAGCAATGAACGCATTCGTTGCTATTTAATTATATTTATCCTCGTCGGATTAAAAATATAAATCATTTCCTCCCGATAAATAAGCGTGTTTCCCATTACAGTATACAATAGCACACACGCTGGAAGACACCGACTGAAGGTCGACATATGTCATTAGAGTGCGTGTTAATACCAAATTAACTGGAAAATGACGATTCCAATTCCAGGACATCAACATTTAATCATGAAGTAAAATGATACAATCTTATGAATTTACGAGAGAAAATTGTGTGTGTGTGTGTGTGTGTGTGTGTGTGTGTGTAAATGTAAAAGGCAATATGAAAACTGTAATATTAGTCGACGCGTTTCGTACAAGGCAAAAACGAAATGAATTTATTAAAACAAAATAACTCTAAATAACAAAACAAATCGTCCTTAGCAAGTGGAAGAATTTAGAAAACGCTATTATATTCATATTGTGAACTGAAAATTACGTCAAGAATTCTCACGTGTGGAATTTGTTTTCTTTTTTTTTGTGTTGACGGATTAAAACATTTTTTTCATTTTTTGGTACAGTTGACGCAATTTTCAGTTGACAGTATGAATATAAAAGCGTTTTCCAAATCTTTCCAGGTACTATGGACATTCTGTTTTGTTATTATTAGTTACTTTGTTTTAATAAATTTGTTTCGTTTTTGCCTTGAAAAGTCCACATTCAACGAAATGCGTCGGCTAATATTATAGTTTTCCTGTTGTCTTTTACATTTAAAAAAATGTATTTTTCTACACGTTAACTCTGAGAAAATATATATATATATATATATATATATATATATATATATATATATATATATATATATATATATATATTAGTGCAAAATATACATACATATGCAAAATATATAAATACCCATACATGTATATTTTTAGAAAAAAAAATCCAAGAGGAAGACTCCAGGTAGAACTCAAAGTCTAGGACAGAGTAAGGATATAATAAAAAGGCTTAAACACTAATATTCCATGGTCATAAGTTATTCCATTGGAATCGTAAATACGATCCAATTCATCAGACCTACAAATTCAAAAAGAAAACAGAAAAAAAAAACCACTCCGGAAATAAAAACAGAATTTAGCGAGAGTGTAAGTATGAGGAGGAGGGAGATTAAACCTTAACAGAGAATTTTAGGAGAGAGATGGGTGGAAAGGGTTTAATTAAGAGAAAAAATGAATGTTGACGGATGTCTAATGCATAAAGATACATTTCGTGGTGACATACACACACCATAGACAATCTAATGTTAGAATAAGAGGGAGGGAAGGTCGAGGTGGGGGAGAGAGATGGGACGAAGGAAAGTAAAATTGAGTTTACTTAAAGGGCCGCTTTGTAATTGAGAAAATTTGACAAATTTAATATCGACTACAGGTTACAAATCAAATATAAATATATGAAGATAAATATAACGATTATCTAATCCAGCAAGGACCTATATATCTATGTTCAAAAACACATGCGAATACACACAATTCAAGTAGTACAAAAATATGTTTTTTTCATTAGTACACGTATTTATACAAATGTTTGCGTTGTTATCCATTACCGAACCTTTTACATAATGCCCATCACATTGTCAGCCGTCTTTCGTTTAAAAGCATAAAGAAAAAAATTACTGCCATGGATAACAACGCATAACTTTGTATAAATATCTCCAATGTCCATTTGTCGGTATTCTGATATTGTAGAATTTTAAATTTCGGGATTCTGATCTTTCGTGATTTTATAAATTCGGGATTTCAAATTTCAGAATTTCGTTATTTGGGATATTAAAATTTGGCACCAGTATCACCCATGTTAACGGGACTCAGGATCGAGGTTTTCAGATGATTACTAGAGAGAAGTTTCGATTTGGAGCATTAAAATTAACAAGCAATTCTTGCATTCAGTTAAGAACAAACTGAAGTTTATTTATAGTTCAGCTGCCAATTTCACTATATTGAACTGATTAGACATATTATCGAGAGATATGTAAATGTTTGTGACATCTGCATGGGGAACCAAGTTGGATCTGGAAGTTAAACTCATAGATACCATCTGTAGAGTCGCACCTTACAGCATATAGACAGCTTATTGACCCTGATGTGCTTACGATGTGCGCGTGTTGGGTAGTCGAATGACAGGAAGCTATATAAGCTCACCAACCGAGAGGGAAATGACAGAAAGTCTATAATATCCCCGCAAGAGATCGACCTCCGGAGAACCCACCACTAACATCCCACAGCCACTCGACAATATTATGTGATGAAGTCATGGGATGAATAAAGAATAGGGTTACGTGTGAGATATTTAGTTGCGTGTTTTTCATTGTCTGTACAATGATGCTACCAACTTAACAGAATTAGAGATTAATAAAAACCTAAAAACAACCAATGTAAGGACAATAGTAAGAATAAAAATGGTAGGAATTAGTAATCTTCCAACGTCATCTCAGCAGAGTATGTCAAATGGAGAACGTTCAACGAGTCATTCACCTGTAGGCAAGCAAAGGCCATGTTGATGGAAGACAAACGTGTAACTCAAATGATTAATAGGTATATATATGTGTGTATATATATATATATATATATATATATATATATATATATATATATATACACACATATATATATATATATATATATATATGTGTGTGTGTGTAGAAAATAGGAAAGAACACGTTAGATAAATAATCCAGGGTTCTTTAGTATTTTTGTTTTTATTTTTAAAACAGTGCTCCATACAGAAGTAGAGCTTAGATTATAATTATTTTTAAAAAAAAAAATATGATTCCGTCGCTACATAAGAGTTCTCATGTTTCAAAAACGAGAGCCGAAACCCTATATATATATATATATATATATATATATATATATATATATATATATATATATATATGGTCGTGCGTGGTCTCATTGATTTGGATATATCAATGTTCAACAATTAAATAAAACCAGAGATGACATGGTGTTAGTAACAACTTGTGTTAAAGATATATATATATATATATATATATATATATATATATATATATATATATGTGCGTGTGTGCAACACTGACAAGTCCTGCAGCTAAGCTGTCCCCAAATATAATACCTGTATTATTTTGATCGTGTCGGTACGACATGCAATTGAGTCATGTAGCCAGGGCGGAGCATGACGTCCATCGACAAGCGCCCTGGCGAGGTGACTCTAGCGCCCGAAGAAATGATTGAATTTTGACCAGACAGGGCACCACTTTTATCTGACGAGATAAACTGATGACTAAGTTTTAAAATGTATTTTTACAAATGAATAATCTTTCTTGAACCTTTTATTTTAGTTTTAATCTCAGGCTAATAGATTAAATTTAATATTTTCAATAAGCAAAATAATTTGCTGCATTTCAAATCAAATTTAAATTTTTACCAGCACTCTGGTATTTACTCATTCCCCCACGAGAATGAGATGTGACACAAGGTCGGTTTAATGTGGGGACCCGACCGCGTACACTCGGGCAGGGACAAAAATTCACCTCAGCCTCCGCAACCGTAGGTTGCGCAGGCCTCGGTGCGATCCCCGATCCCTCCCTCTAGTGCAATAGGAGGGCGCGGCCTCGGGCAGCTGTTCCCCAGGGCTGGGCAGTATAATTTTCCTCAGTTTCCCCTCCGTCCTCAGACACAGAAGCCTTTGAGCGCACTGTGTCTCCCAAAAGTAAAATATACTTTTCTGATATTTTATTCAACGAAGATTAAAATAATTTATTATGAAACAAATATTATTAACTTTTAGTTTAAAATATCGCAGAATAGCATTTTTAACACGAAGATTGGTAGTTCGTTTTGGGATGGTGATAACGACACCGTCAGACATATATTTTGAACTTTTTCTATGGGATTATATCTCCAAAAATAACTTAAGGAATATCACATAAGCGCCTTCCTTATATAATATTGTAACGACCCAGTCATCTTAAAAGAATAGAAAAGTAATATAAGTAATCTAATATTTCATTGAATTTTACTTACTATATCATTAAATTGTTGACACTCTTGTTTTCGGTATGGACGCCCTTACTTGAAAAAATTGGCGAATTTATATACACACGATAAAATTCAAATATATTTTCATAATAATGATGATCGCTGAATTTTAATAAGCGTTTTCATTTATGATTAGTATATATCGTTTTCACCGTAAAACGTCTAACCTTCGCTGTATACATTAATAGAGTAAAAGTTAACTTACCACTTAAAAATCCTTATAATTTAGAAAAAATGAAAAACATTTTTGCAGATATCCATTATTCATCGAAATATTCTGAAGAGACTAGTGTTTGTAATATATCTTATTAATAAAAGCAATTAATATAATATCATATTTTTATGGTAGTTTTTATTTTCCGATTCAGAAAAGATTTTTTAAAAAATTGATGATTTAAATAATTGATGATTGATGATATGTCCTGTAAGATTCATTAAAATCCAAGAATAATTTGGTTCTTGCAAGAATTTCTAAATCAATGTGTTTTTCACTACAAAAATTCATATAAAAATTATTCTCACTTGCTGACGCAAGAAAAAAATAACCAAAATTTTATAAAATATTAAATATTATAATTTAATCATTAACATTTCCTATGGTTTTACCTCTTAATAATAAGATAACATGTTGACAAAAAAAACTTCTTTTTATTAAATTTGGCGCATTTTGTCAAGATATCAGCTCATTTTTGCCAAATCTTTGGAGGTACACACACACACATATATATATATATATAGTGGACTCCTGTTGTATTCGACGCATGAGGGTCAGGCAGCTAAGTTTCTATCAACCGACAGCTAGACACCAGCACATATAATCTGATTATAGTGGTGAAGGCTTTGTGCAGAACCAAACACTTTTTTTGAAGATCCGAATACAGTGCACGACGTGCCACAAGTTCCGCAAACGACCCTACGCAGGTTTTTGAATTCAAAGTTGTCCTTCTCCTAGACCAGATTCCAAACAAGGCCATACAACCCAGCTTGCACTGATATTTACCCAAGGGTATTAGCACGTAATAAATTTAATTGATTCGACTGGAAAATTGCCTTCAAGCATGAATAAAATCGTCTCCGTTTGAATTTGACATTTCCACTTTTATATTTCTATACGCCCTATCTCTGACATTGAGAAATTTGACCCATAAATATACCATATCATAAAACTGTATTTTTACATAGCGGAAAAGGTTAGTGTTTGAAATGTTTTAGATCCTAACTAGTTCTACTTTTTCGATGTTTTGAATTAAGTACTGAGCACTTTTTAAATATAACTGTTTTCCAGACAAGTTAGAACTTGTGTGTAAAACAGTTTTATTGTACTAGTTGATAATAAATCACAGCCTCATTAATATAAATTGATATGAAAACTACTAAAAACAGGTTATTGAACACATTAAAAAGCGACTAGGCACATAAGCTTAATCAATAATACCAAAGAAGAACTGATGTAAAAGAGATATAGTATAAGGAGGCGATTTCTTTGGTTTCAGTTGAGTTCAAAGAGTTTAGTGCAAGACCATTGTGTAGAATGGCTCGCTGATGTAATTAGTTCATATGTATGAAGTTAAGAATATATCTGCACAGAAATGAAAGCCAAAATATTAAGAGAAAGATCTTGAAAGAGACGGCGAGAAACAAAGTGAAGAGAGAAAAGAACGACTGGAAAATATGAGAGAAAGACCTGGAAAGCGACAGAGAAAAACAATGTGAAAGAGAGAGAAGAACTATAGAAAAAGAGCTAGAAGGAGACAGGAGGAAATAATGAGAAAGAGATAGGCGTAAAATATAGAAACAAAGGGAGAGAAACAACGAGAAAGACAGAGAAAAAGGATTGGGAAAGTTAAGGAGAAAAAAACTCTAGGAAGAGTCGGAGAAAAACAATGAAAAAGAGAAAGGAGAAAGATTGGGAAAGATAAGGATATAAATATCTAGAAAGAGACGGAAAGTAACAATGAAAGGGAGAGACGGGAAGGATTGGGAAAGATAATGATATAAATATCTAGAAAGAGACGGGAAGGATTGGGAAAGATAATGATATAAATATCTAGAAAGAGACGGGAAGGATTGGGAAAGATAATGATATAAATATCTAGAAAGAGACGGGAAGGATTGGGAAAGATAATGATATAAATATCTAGAAAGAGACGGGAAGGATTGGGAAAGATAATGATATAAATATCTAGAAAGAGAGGGGAAGGATTGGGAAAGATAATGATATAAATATCTAGAAAGAGACGGAAAGGATTAACAATGAAAGGGAGAGATAAATATCTAGAAAAGATAATGATATAAATATCAAGAAAGGGGAGACGGGAAGGATTGGAAAAGATAATGATATAAATATCTAGAAAAGAGACGGGAAGGATTGGGAAAGATAATGATATAAATATCTAGAAAGAGACGGGAAGGATTGGGAAAGATAATGATATAAATATCTAGAAAGAGACGGGAAGGATTGGGAAAGATAATGATATAAATATCTAGAAAGAGACGGAAAGTAACAATGAAAGGGAGAGACGAGAAGGATTGGAAAAGATAATGATATAAATATCTAGAAAGAGACGGAAAGTAACAATGAAAGGGAGAGACGAGAAGGATTGGAAAAGATAAGGATATAAATATCTAGAAAGAGACGGAAAGTAACAATGAAAGGGAGAGACGAGAAAGATTGGGAAAGATAATGATATAAATATCTAGAAAGAGACAGAAAGTAACAATGAAAGGGAGAGACGAGAAGGATTGGGAAAGATAATGATATAAATATCTAGAAAGAGACGGAAAGTAACAATGAACGGGAGAGACGGGAAGAATTGGGAAAGATAAGGATATAAATATCTAGAAAGAGACGGAAAGTAACAATGAAAGGGAGAGACGAGCAGGATTGGGAAAGATAATGATATAAATATCAAGAAAGAGACGGAAAGTAACAATGAAAGGGAGAGACGAGAAGGATTGGGAAAGATAATGATATAAATATCTAGAAAGAGAAGGAAAGTAACAATGAAAGGGAGAGACGAGAAGGATTGGGAAAGATAATGATATAAATATCAAGAAAAGAGACGGAAAGTAACAATTAAAAAGGAGAGACGAGAAGGATTGGGGAAAGATAATGATATAAATATCAAGAAAGAGACGGAAAGTAACAATGAAAGGGAGAGACGAGAAGGATTGGAAAAGATAAGGATATAAATATCTACAAAGAGACAGAGAGAAACAATGCGAAAGAGATGAGAACGATTATGAAAGATAAGGAGAAAGCAAGCTAGAAAGGCAGGGAGAGAAACAACGAGAAAGAGAGAAAAGAACGATTGGGAAAGATAAGGAGAGAAAAAATCTTGAAACAGACGGAGTGAAATAATAAGAAAGAGAACGGAGAAATATTACAGCATATAAAGACAGAGAGATTGTAAAAGCATGTTTGAGAAACACCGAGAAAGAGAGCGAAGAACTATTGGAAAAGATAAAGAGAATAAGATATATAAGGAGACAGAGAGGAACAATAAGAAAAAGAGGGTAAAATATGGAGAGACATATCTAGACATAGACGGAGAAGAACAGTGAGAAAGAGGGAGGAGAAAGACTGGGAAAGATAAATGGAATATGATCCAGAAAGACACAGATGAAACAACGAGAAAGAAGAAAGTTTCGGATACATAAGGAGACAAACATCTATAAAGAGACAGAGAGCAAGATTCAAAAAGTGATGGAGAGAGAGAGAGAGAGGTGGGGGGAAGGATCAGAGATAGAGAAGTAAGGAAATCGTCAATTATTACATTTATAATTGAATTTTGAGTATTTTACTAGAGCCCAATTTAACTATGAGATGTTTGTTTACGAAGGTTAACATGGATATTGAATCTTGAAAACGCTGAATGCCTCCACAATGCAGAGCTGTAACCACCTCAGCAAATGTAACCAGATTTTTTATTTTTCAATCAGTAGATTCTCATGCAAACCAAACGTATATCTTTTAGATTCTCATAAAATCCAAACCTGTATCTATCTTTTTGATTCATGTCAAAATCAAACATGTCTGACTTGTTTAATCACCTAAAAACAAACATATCTACCTTTTCTAACACGTTTGGAAACCAAACAATGTCTACCATTTTTCTCTCGTATAAACCAAAATTATATCGGTAATTTTACTCTCAGACATGATGTTCTTTACTTCAGAACAAATCATAGTGTAACCGAGGATCAAAATTGGAAGCCTCCTTCAAATCCCATCGTTGATAGAGAAGAATTTTAATTTCGGTTCAATTTTGTTGTAGTTCTCTGCTGTATTCGGCTTAAGGAATTCGCACTTTTTACACTTTGTATAACTTCAACTTATTGAACTTAAGCAAATCTACGATATATTTATTTATTTCCTTCGGGCCTGCAATATTATTTTATGTTTTCATTGCAAAAATACTTTTTATGCGACATCCTCTAGACAAATGTAATTTAGTAAACTTGGAATTCTCAATTAGAACTAATTTAATATTTTTCACTGAAAGTTAATTTAATATTCTTCTCTGTAAGCGTTTTATTCATAAAAGCAAATACACTAATAAAAAAACATTTATAGTTTATTGACTCCCGGGCACACCAAAAATATGTCTACCGTTTTTAGCTTTTATAAAGAGCAAAAACATATTTCAAGAAGGCTAAACCGAAGTGTACAGTTTTTGTCTCTCATACAGAGTAAAAACATGTAAAGTAATCCCTCGATTAATGCGTATTCGATTAGTGAGTATTCGATTTGTGCGCTAACATTTTTATATACCAAAATTCGGTAAGTGTATGTATAGTACTCGATGTGAGCGGTAAAACATTTTTCACTTTAACCATAGTAATTGAAAACTGAATTGTTATAGTTACCGATTAATCAAAAAAATTTAAAAAATATTTAAATGGAAAATGGTAACTGTTTTGATTGTCAAGTATTACGTTATCTAATTACGGCACTCTTTAAAAACTAGAATGTTATAAGTAGACAATTTTTGTAAAATAAGACGATAATATTTAAATACTTATATTTATTAAAAATATTTGAATATTTTGATTTTTTCAAGTTTAAATAAACCGAAATTTCTGATTTTTGTTAAAAAAAAATGGACAGATGACTGTGATACAGAAAACTACATTTATTAAAAAATATCGAAATATAAAAGATGTATGCATTTACGATGGAAAGATTATAAATAAAATTTCCAGTTTAAAATACTTACTTGTATGATATATTTTAAAAATTTGAAGGGGCAATTTCTCAGTACTGCCAATAATATAAAGAACAGAAGAATAGCATGCGGCAAACCACTCGAAATTTGTCTTTCATTGCAATCAGATTTATAAAGATTAATTCCAACCATTTTATTGTATCTCATATATCGACTATATTTCGATTAAAAAGTACGCAGATTGGAAATTAATTGTGAATGAGACTAAAAATTGAGGTAAATATTCATCATTTCCTATAGTTTTTTTTATATTCGATAATGCGTTTTCGACCAGAGCGAATCTTTTAATGTAGACTAATCTAGGGTCCTTGCATATCTTTTTTAATCTCTGACAAATCAAACCTATGTCTACTTTATTGATGTTTGTGTAATATCTACCGTTTTTATCTTTCTTGAAGGCATATCTTTCTTTTTTAGTCCAATCCAAACCTGTCTATATCGCTTACAATTTTGAAAGTCAAACATATCTACTGTTTCTGCATCTTTATGCAAACCAAAAAGGTATCTACTTTTTAGGCTCTTAGGAAAACCAAGCCCATGTCGTCGTTGAAATTTATGAAAGTCAAGCCAATGTCTACTGTTTTCCGTCTCTTTTTTTTCAATACTTTTCTACCTTTTTAGCTCTCAGACAAACCAAACCCGTATCTATATTATTGGCATTTGAGGAAGCCAGACCTATGTTTTCTGTTTTTGTCTCTCCTGTAGGCCAAACACATGTCTACTTTTCTGTTTCTCGGGCAAACCAAACCTATGTATACATTGTTGACACTTGAGCAAGCCCAAACAATGTCGATCATTCATGTTAAAAACATATCTACCTTTTTTTACCCTCAGCAAATAAGACATGTGTATACTCTTCTCAAACAACCCAGTTGGATATTAAATAATATGAAAAAATGCTTATGTGTTTTAAACTAAAAGAAACTAATCTATACTTGTAAACATATGCCTTACATACTGTCGTCACGAGATACGTGAGATAGCCAGGATCTAAAATAGATGCATTTATAAAACCGCACTGAATATCGTGTCAAAATTTGATTAATCTACTTCAGTTAAGATCGAACGAGGGATGGCTCACCACTATAACGCCATATACGTCTGTCCGTGGGAAAAGAAGAAATATTTGAAAAAGAATTGAACAACACGTAGAAGAGGCGGTACATTTGTGCTCTAGATCTTGGTATAGGCTTGATTGTTCAACAGCGTCCCAATAGAAATTCGCAACATCGAAAGATAAATCGAATTAAGAGGTCCTACGCGTCAGGCTCTGATCGCTGACATTGTCCAGCGCTGTCTTTTATAATACAGATGTAAGTGCAATGAGCTACGCACTGAAAGGCACTTGTACAATTGATATTCTCTCGAGGGAGAGCTGTACATAAAACTATCTGCGTATAAACGCTTCTTTGCCTTAGTTCGACCGTATATATCTAATTCGTATCCAATAATTCATATAATGTATTCAGGTGTATGCAACGTTTTTCAGACATGAATATATATAAAGTTAGATCGTTCAACAGCAAAATAAAAAATTATCTAAATGTTGGACAATTTTTACTTTATTTTATGCCGAAACTAAAGCAACTGTACGAAGCTTGGAACGGCTCATGATCCAGCATAATAGATACTCGTTGAATGTTGTATTTAACAACATATATATATATATATATATTTAGGCAGCAAATTCTTTTAAGTACGTCTGACTAAATAAATTAGAAATATTATGTCTTATTTTTATCATAATCCCTTCATATTCACGAATATTATTCCGTATATCACAATTAAATAAGGCAAAACACTGTAAGAGAGAGAATCACTTTTATTTTACAAGTACGTAGTAAGGCAAAAACTAAAAGAAAATCGGCAATATATATATACACAGTTTTTGCCTTGCCAGTTACACCATGGATGATAATCTCAGAAAGAGATTCAAATTACTTGAGAAATAAAAGTGATTATCACTGTTATAGTGCAGTTCTTATTTTATTTAATTGTAATATACGGAAAAAATATTCGTTAATATTAAAGGATTATGATAAAAATAAGCTGACAATTCATGTATTTTGCTCAATCAAACACACAGATATATATATATATATATATATATATATATATATAATTAATCTCATTTTTCGTTTCATTTCGTTGTTGGAAGTGTTAGCTAATGATCCGGCGTCCTTTTAAAAGGACTCTGGTGAAATAAATTATTGTAATGGTACCTTAAAAGTGGTCTGTTTTTTTTTTAAAATTTATATATATATATATATATATATATATATATATATATATATATATATATATATATATTTATTTGTATGGTCTGAGAAAAAAAAATATTTTGATAGGTGCAATAATAATAAAACTACGACATATATTAATTATATTTAATGACCTTCGAAGTAGGTCACTTTAACCAGCCTCGATTCACATTCCTGGATGTCCTTCTCTGTGATAGCGAGCAGCTGCCTCTTTTTTGTGAATTTCACCGGCATTTCCCTTTCCTCAATTCTCTTTTACATATGCGAAGAGATGCTCCAGCTTTCACTGTCATATACGAGGACCGATATTACATAAGGTTTCATTACTATCTTCTTCGTTTCTAATGCAATTTTTCTGTTTCTTAATACGTTTCTTAGCTTTTAGAAGGCATCTTTCATTATGTCATGTGGTTTGCTTCCAGTATAGATTCTGGATTATTCTAATATCCTTCCTGAATATGCCAAGATTACTTAGTTTCCAGGATTCTTTCTGACATACTTTTTCAAACATTTGCATAATCTATAAAACAGGTATACATTTATTTTATTTCCCAAATTTACAAATCAACCATTTTCATTTGCATGGAGTATTGCTGCTATATATGGTCTGGTGGCCCTTATGTTTGTCTCAATGTTCTTGATAAGATCCAGAGAAGGATATGCAATATAATTGGCCCTGATCTGGCATCTCGTCTGCAGTTGCTCTTTCATAGACGTGTCGTCGCCCCCCCCCTCTGTCTTTTTTTTACAAATACTTTCATGGTAATTGCTCTGATGAGCTGCTTTCGCTGGTTCCCCGACTTCAAGAGTTCAAGCGCCCTACGAGGCTGTCATCCCGCTCTCACCCTTTCACTGTCGAAACTGTTAAACGGCACCGTCTCTTCTACTCCAATAGCTTCATGTCTCTCACCTCTCACCTGTGGAATTCCCTCCCCTCTTCCTGTTTCCCTGATAGCTATAATCTACAACTATTCAAATGTAATGTCAATCGACGTCTCCAGATACCCTGATCTATCCTCTATCCTTCTTGTCATCCTTTCCACTATCACTTCTATTTCCTCTAGCTCCAACTCTCTGAAACCCCTTGCATGCTAGTAGCTTCCCGCCTTGCCCGGGGTGAAACGCTTAAAAAAAAAATGCATAAATTTGCATTTTTATTGAAAGTTTTAGATTACTCATGTATTATTGCCGTGCACATATAAACTTTTGACGAAAAATCATAACATTATTACTGCTCTCGATATATTTAGATTACTCACTGGAACCTCATAAAATTTTCTCATTTTAATTTTAACTGTTTTCTTGTCAATGGTATAACTGTTACGCCCAATGCATGTATAAAATAAATGGCGCAGTATAAATTCCCTGAAGACTACAAAGATAATAAAGTTAGGTCCTATTAGAAACTATTTTCCAAAAAATTTGACGAACTGTTAAAAAAAGTATTCAGAAACAGGAATTATTACGTAGATTATTTTACAATGCTAATAAATTTTTTAAAAAAGCTTGGCTCATTGGTGTTTACATAAAATGGAATTTATTGTATAGCATAAAAATGTTTTTCGGATCTCCAGTAAAACATTTTATTTGAATTTTACACATTTCTATATGAAAAATAATAGAACGTCAACTGCGAAAGATATAATTTTATTTGTGAAATAGTTAAAGTAGAAAAAAATGTTAGTTTCATTTAAGAATAGGGCATATGATAAAAGGATAATTTCATTTGAGAATAGGGTAAAAGCATATGAAAAAAAGAATAATTTCATTTGACAATAGGGTTAAGACATGGGAAAAAGATAATTTCATTTTAGAATAAGGTAAAGCCATATGATCAAAGGATCATTTCATTTGAGAATAGGGTTAAGATATATGAGAAAATGTTAAATTCATTTTAGAATAGGGAAAGACATACGAGAAAAGGATTTTTCATTTGACAAAAGAATAAAGGCCTATGAGAAAAGGATAATTTAATTTGAGAATCGGTTAACGGCGTATGAGTAAAGGATAATTACATTTGTGATTTGCGTAAAAGCTTATGAAAATGGATAATTTAATTCGAGAATAGGGTTAAGACATGAGAAAAGGATAATTTCGTTTCAGAATACGGTTAAGACATATGAGAAAAATAAATTTTAGTTGAAAATAAGGTAAATGCATATCAAAAAAAGGATAATTTACTTTGAAAATAAGGTAAAAGCATATAAGAAAAGTATAATTTCGTTTGAAAATAGGGTTAAGACATGAGAAAAGAATAATTTCATTTGCGAATAAGGTAAATGCATATGAGAAAAGGATAATTTCATTTGAAAATAGAGTAAAAACATGAGTGAAAAGAATAATTTCATTTGAGAATAGGGTAAAGGCATATAAGAAAAGGATAATTTCGTTTGAGAAGTCAAAAAACATATGAAGAAATGACGAATTATATCTGTAGTAAATGACCGAGCCGTTAATTTGCAATCTATGGCATGTGTACCTAGAAAGAATGAGAGCTGAGAAAGAGATGTTATTTGTAAAGTTCCAAATTTAAAAGTTGGAAGCAATAAATATTTCGAAATAATTTCAAACAATAAACATTGAGAAACATAACTATAATATATTTTCTAACAGACTATGTGTGTGAGTGTGTGTGTGTGTTTATATTATGATAATATTTTAGAGATAATTCAAAGCAGGATTTCCAGTGAATACTGCACGTCTTTCATAAATAAAAGTACAGTAACAAATTCAATGACTGGGGATACGTTTATTGCCCGGCGCCTGAAACGTTCCCAAAAGTGTAAGTGCCGAGGGGTTTTGGACATTTTTCCACGGTACAACCGATAAGCCCACTTTAAACTGACCTTGTGTCGCATCTGTTGCGTGGTGGCTAGACTGGTAAATACCTATGTAATTCGTACCTCAAGTCATAAGAAGACCATCGGACGAGGCTTTACCTCAACATCAGGAGTGGGATGAGTTTTATAGCCCGGCGCCTTAGGCCTCCCCAAAAGGGAAGTACCGAAGAGGTTTGGAAATTTTTCCACGTCCTGCTGATAAATCTACTTTAAACTGACGTTTTGTCACATATGTTGCGTAGTGGTGGAACTGGAAATACCTATAATTACGTACTTCAAGCCCCTGGAGTCATACCCAAGGCTTTACCTGTCCCTCGGAAGGCGGCCAAGTTTATTGCCCCCGGACAGAGGCGTCCCCAATATGGAATGTGCCGAGGAGATATGAGTATTTTTCTTGGGAAAGATTTCTATATTTTTTAATTGTTTTCTTATGAGAGAATAGGATAAATTTATAACTTAGTGCGTATAGAAATTATTCAAATAGTTCTTCGGTCTTGGTTAATCTATCAAATCCAAGAAATATCTGTAACGTTATCAGTCTTCATCTGGCATCTCTACTGCTGTCATTTTCTGGCCGATGTGATATATCTTCCCTCTCTCTTTTCTAAAAAATATTCTCAGTACAATTTGTCATCCATCGACTGCATGAGTTTAAACGTAGTACTAAATTGGCAACTAGGTCCCACTATTTTACTGTTGAAATAATTAGATGTAACCGTAAGTTTATTCAATTGTTTATTTTCTCGCAATTCCCGCCTGTTGATATCTCTTCCAATTGTTTCATTCGATGCCACTATACAATCTTCAACTATTTAAATGCAACGTCAATCGAAATCTCGTTGTTCAAATATATAAATGCAACGTCAATCAAAGTCTCGTTGTTCTTTTATTGTCTTTCGACCTCATTTTCTTTCTATCTCAGTAGCCAATCGTGCTTTAGTGGTGTTATCGCCTTCCTTGAGATGAAATGATTAAACAAAGAGAAAATAGAAAATGGATTATATGAAATAACAAAAGTGAGAAAATTAGTTTTGGGAGCTACAGACTACAGGAAACTGATCGCTTACGCCCTAAAGGGACCAGTTGTTGTTAATAATAATAATAATAATAATAATAAGCCGGACATTATTGTCAAAAACCAGAAAGAAAAAACTTGCCTACTAATTGATATGGCTTGTCCAGCGGATTGTAACATAGCAACCAAGGAATTTGAAAAACTATCAAAATACAAAGACCTGGAAATTGAAATAGAAAAAATGTGGAAATTGAAAACAAGAATAATACCAGTGGTAATAGGTGCACTTGGAATTATAAAAAATGGAACAAAACAACACATTGAAAGAATCCCTGAAACCCCAGCTTAAGAGACATACAGAAAATTGTCTTATTAAGTACAGCACACACACTAAGGAGAACTTTGTCTATGTAACGCTAGCAACTTCATCGGAGATAAAAAAAAAAAAAAAAAAAAAATTAACATGAAATGTGGCTATTATAACAACACACCACGACCTGCCTTAGGTCTTTCCGCAGACTTGGTAGGTAGTGTGTCCATAGCAGAAATCGAATGATGATGATGATGACAATAATAATAATAATAATAATAATAATGATGATGATAATAATGATAATGATGATGATGATAATAATGATGATAATAATGATGATAATAATAATGATGATGATAATAATGATGATGATAATAATAATAATAATAATAATTCGTAGCTCGCATCTTCTGCTGTTTCTCGTGGAAAGAATCGTGCATTTTGGTTAAGACTTAATGGCAAACGTTTAATTTTTTCTTTCCATTACGTCAACGTCTAGAATTTGCAGCAGATTTATTTTTGTGTCTGCCATCAACATGGTGTCTTTTTCATCTCACCCCATGCAAGAGGATAATGTCACTAAGACGCAATGCGATACTGGGTCTAAATGAGAATAACTTTAGTAGGAACCGAAAACCAAATCCTAAAGAGGGAACAATGAGTAAACCTGGCTCAAATCGTGTCCACCGATAAATACTGGAGAGACTTCTATTTCTATTACGAATGATTCTCTGTAAAGTTTAAATATATCCGGTGGGAAAACACGTCCGTGCTTTAGGCCCCTTTGTATTTTTACGTGATTTCTTAAATCTCTGCCGTTTGTCTCAGGAACAAAAGGCAGAGGAGGAAGAATATGCACAAGAGGCCATGCCGTGGAGCTCAAACCGGACATTCAGCTGAAACTACTGCGACCGTGTATGTCTGTCTCGCATTGGAATTATCACTCACAAACTTGCCTGGAAGCGACGTGTACAGATCCCCTCTTCATCTATGTTTTGCGATATCAAACCATGATGATAATATTCTATATTATTCTCATATCTTTTCAAAATATTTTCACTTTTTCTCATGTCTTTCCGTAATAAGGAATATTTTTTTCAATATTTTCAATTAAAAATATTGTTAATTAATGTATTTAATGACGCTTATAATTAAAACTACCATATATTTCCAGTCAGTCCTCTTTCTAAGAGTTGCATGAAAATTATTCTAATGTTGTGGACTACGGCAGGAAATGCATTTATAATGAGTCATCATCTTTCTAATTAAGCTTATAGCAGTTAGAAAGCTCTTTAGAAACATCAAGTTTACGAAAAGATAAAATAAGTTACATTTAATGTGAAATTATTAAAAATCCTATTTCATCTACTCTGTTTGCCTGTCGGCACTTTATGAATATGTGTAAACAAATTTCCTCACTTGATTTCATTTCAACTCTCGTGGGTCACATGTCGGAAGAATTATTAATGTCTTTAACGGACAGTTGGAAGAAGGCAGTGTTAAATGGAGAATGAAGTCAATATTGGTAGAGGGGATAAAAGAACGATGGGCATTTTGGATAGGGAAATAATAATAATAATAAGAAGAAGAAGATCGATCGATTGGAAGGAAATCGAAAGTAAGGAAGAAGAAGATCGATCGACTGAAAGGAAATCGAAGTTAAAGAAGAAGAAGATCGATCGATTGGAAAAAGATCGAAGGCAAGGAAGAAGAAGATCGATCGACTGGAAGAAAATCGAAGGCAAGGAAGAAGAAGAAGAAGAAACTGGAAGAAACTGAAGAAACGGAAGAAGAAAAACAGTCGAAGCAAAAAAGTAAAAACGACATAGAAGAAAAATAAGATAACGGGGGTAAAGGAAAAAAAAAGTATAAAAGGAAGTAGAAGAGGAAAAAGAGAAAGCAGCAAAAGCATGAAGAGTATAAAATGGAAGCCACGAGTAAAAAAAAAGGAAAAGAAAAGAAAATGCAGCAGTTAAAAAAAAATGAACGAAAAATTTACGAAGATAATGTGGAAGAAGCCAAAAAAGGAAGGAGGAGAAAGTTGAAGAAGGAATAAAGGACAAAGAGAAGAAGACGAAGAATGAGAAAGAATAAAGGGCAAAAATAGGAGGAAGAGATAGAATGCGAAAGAATAATAAAATAGAAGAAATCTAAGAACTAAAAAAGAAAAAGTGGAAAAATGTTAAGAAGAAGAAACCAAAGAAGGGGTAGATGAAGACAAGTAAAAGAAGAAAAATAAGAGGAAAAAAAGGACAAAACAAAAGAGGAAGAGTAAAATGTGGGAGAAACAAGAAGAAAGACAGAGAAATAGAAGCAAGTGAAAAAAAAAAGATGGCGTCTAAAAGGAGAAGATGCCGAAGAAGGAATGAAAAGTGGAATAAATGAAAAAAGAGACAAAATGAAGAAGTCAAAGAAGGAAGGAAAAGTGGAACAAGTGAAAGAAGAGACAAAATGAAGAAGTCAAAGGAGGAAGAAGGAAAAGTGGAATAAGCGAAAGAAGAGACAAAAGGGAAAAAGGGAAAGAAGCAAGACGAAAATGAGGGAAGAGCTGGTAGAAAAATGAAGAGATGTAAACATAATAAAAGAAGAAGCGTAAAAGGAAAAAGAAAAAAAAGGACAAAAGGGTAGAAATTGACCAAAAAAGAAGAAAAAGATAATGTTGTAGGTAAAAAAAGGGACAAGCTAAACGTAAGAGTAAAAAGTGTGAGACAGTGAAGAAGAAAAATAAAAAGACAAAAAGCAGGTGAATAAAAGAGAAGAGAAAAATACGAATAAATAGAGGAAATACCGAAAGAAAGAAAAATAGCTGAAAGAAATGGAAATGAGAAAACAAATAAGAAAAAGAAGATGAATTAACGGAAGAAGGAAGAAGAAGAAAATAGTGAAGAAACCAAAGAAGCTGAAAAACTTAAAAATGAACGAAAACGAGGCGCTAGAAATGGAAAAAGAAGAGATAAAGAGAAAGAAGAGAGAAGAGAAAAAAAATGGAATATAAAATAGAAAAGGATAATGAAGCGTTAGAGCAGAAAAAATAACACAAAATTAAGAAGGAGAAATAGGAAGAAGGAAAAGAAGAAGAGGCGAAAGAACGTAAAAGAAATGGAGGAAAGAGAAACAGAAAAACTGAAAATAGAAAGTGGTAGATGTAGAAGAAGAAAGAAAAATTGAAGAAACCTAAGAAAGTATAATAATAATAAGAAGGAAAATAGAAACAAAAACATGTCTACATTTTCTTCTACGTGATTGATAGAACGAATTTTCTTTTAACAAGTATCACTCTGTTGTAACCTAGAAAGGGTTACTGAATGAGAAATAACCATAAGGTAGGTTGTCAGCAAAATATTAATCTTTGTAACATCAACAAAATACAATACTCACCTTTAGGTAAAACACTGCTAGTAATGGACTACATAGACAGCATATTACGATATTTACCTGCTGTTAGACATTTTGACGGTCGTCTTCGAGTATAGAATCCAGAGGTTAACAGTGAATATTTCGGAGATTCATAGAAAGCGTAGTTCAGGTTAGCAAGTGGATAGAGCGCAGTTCTTTTATTTTTCTTATGTTATCTTCGCCTGACAAGTTGGCATTATCAAAGGGTAGGGTAAACAAAAATGGCCGCCTTTATAATCGACGGATACAATGTTCTGCGGATTCTGATTGGTTAATCTTTCTATTGGTAGACTATATAAAGGGAGTTTTCATTTTGACTAACTCACTAATTTACGACCATACAAAAACCAAAAAAAAAAAAAAAAACAACAACAACAACAACAACAACGCCACCACCACCACCACCACCACCACCACCACCTGCGTCACCTCGATGTAGGATGCGTCACAAGGCCAAATTTAATTTGGGGAAATCCGAGCCCGTAGATCGGGCATACGATGGGATCGGGTATCTGTCTACCACTCCGAACGAGGCTCTGCCGAAAAGCAGGGGCTCATCCGGGTTCCTCTCTGCTCGAAAGCAGTGACTTCGACACGGCAAGAGCTTCCCACGCTGGCAGCGTGAGCTGCCAGCTTAGACAGCAAATTACGATATTTACCTTCCTCCCCACGGGGTAGGATATGTAACAGGTTTAAATATAAGAGCCCCAAATAATCCAAGCTCGGGCAAAAAAGTTGAATGATAGACATCGCATATATGGGATCGAAAAATTTATCTGCTTTCCGGCATAGTCTAAATGGATTATCTCTCTGCCCGAAGGCAGAGAGTTTGATACGGCAAGAGCTTCCCACACTGACAGCTCAATATATAAATATAATAGCGTGGAGATATTACCACCAGTTACAATAGTGTCCAAATATATTTTTTTTTTTTCATTTATTGTATATAACACATCCCAAACTAGGAAGTACAGGCAATAAAACGAAAGGGGTTATAGGATGCAGGGGAATTAGGAACAGATACATTAGTAAGGAGCAGAAAGAGAAAAAAAAAACCCAAGTAATTAGGAGGACAGCAGATAGCGATTGACATTGCATTTACATTTTTGCAGATTAAATTTGGCTAGAAAGCATGGAATCGGAAGAGAATTCCACAAGCAAGAAGTGCGAGAAAAGAAACTGTTAGCATAGAACCTACGGCTACATCTATCTACCTCAATTGTACATTGATGAGATCTCGACGCCCGTTTAATACTGCGCTTAAATTCAAAATGTCTTGGTACCATAGTGATGAGCACATCCGAACAATTGCCATGAAAGTATTTATGAAAAAGGCATAGCGAGACATTGCGCTTGTGGGTAAGTGACTGGAAGCTGAGTCGTTAGTTCTAGACCAATAATATTTCTTATACTTCTTTGGATCTTATCAACCACTCGAGGTAAATAGCAGGGTCGCCAGACCATATATAGTAGGAATACAAAGCATGAATACAAAGACATAATAATAAAATTATAATAATATGTAACGATTAAAAATCACGTGTAAAAAGATGCTACGTGTAAATAAGAAGTATACCAATAAAGAAAAAAAAAAGAAACACGGATAAAAACGTCTCTTCTTCTGTCGCCTCATAATATTGGCGGTCACGATTCTCCACAACTTCCTCTCATTTGTCTATTTGCTACCCCTTTCAATGTCTGTTCTTCCAACCGTTTACACAAACTCGTTAAATTAACTATACGTTACTCTCGTCTGTGCTTCTTGTCTTCCTGTGTGTCTCAAATTTTCTAAGCCCTCTTTCCTCGTTATATCTCCTAGAAATATTAACTGTCTCTTTCTAACACAAAGTCGAAGTATCCTCTTGTTTCTATTTTTCTAAAGCTCCGAATTTACTCACAATGGTATTCTTAGCTTCCTTCTGAAGAACCACGTTTATATTTGCTCCCTTTTTCATCTGTGACTAGCAGGAGAACCCGGCGTTGCCCGGGGATGTAACAGTAAGAGATAGGTTGTCAGCAAAATAAAAGTAAGAGATAGATCAAGTATCGACCATGAAAGACTGAAAAATAAAATTGACAAAGATTATTGTTTAAGGTTGACGGACACAAATGTCTTAATTAGTTTTTTTTTTTTTTTTTTACGAATTGGTCAAACCCAAACTCAAACAAAAACATTGTTTTCAATCGTTATGAGTCTACCGATTGAATAGAATTTTATTATAAACAATTGTCTTGTAAATGGAATTTTAAAGCATTCTGAATGTAAAAATAAAGAAAAAAAGTGTGCAAGACAATAAGAAACACTACCTGCCAAAAAAAAAAAAAGTTTTGTTGAAATCGGTTGAAAAATGTAGGAAATTCGATCCCATATATAAATGAACACACACACACACACACACAACCTGGGTTTTTTGTAATAAGTATAACTCGATATGAGTTGTCACCCTTTCATTCTCGTGATGCCTCTTAATCGTGTTTTCAAATTGATTTCGTGCAAAAACAGTTGTGTTTTTCCAATTTTTGGCGCTGTCAGAACAACCGCAAGGTAATTTTACGTAGTCCCGTGAAGTTTTGTTGAAATAGGTTGAAAAATGAATGAAATTCGATCCAATATATAAACGTACAGACACACACACACACAACCTGGGTTTTATAATAAGTATGATGACCCTTTCCAGTATTCACTGCTATATAGGAAGACATATGTGCAGTATGTCTTTCTTTGTTTCTAACGAATTTTTTGTTTTTGGAATGCACCTTTCACTATCCCACTGCACCTCCAAATTACACTGCCACCCCATTCCCGCCTCTGTTAAATCACTCACCAGGTATTTAACATTTTGAGATGTAGCTTAGTCCTCAATAACAAACATAACAGTTATAATGCTCTAACTTTAAAGAAACGGAACCACCATAAAGACGGGAGCGGGATTTGTTTCGTGTCAGACCCTATGCGTTTTCCAATTTCAGTGTCGCATTATCGAAATAAATGAGGCAAAAGAAAAATGCGAAACACTAAAAAGACTATAAATATAAACACCTTGGTTGTCCCTGTGGTGCAATACGTATTCAACATCTTAAAATTGACGATAGCTGAAAGCAAATTGTCAATACTTCTGACTTGCCACAGCATGCATCATCCTAAGGCCGATATTGATCATCTGCTTGTGCCCAGATCCGAAGGAGGAAGAGGATTAGTTCAACTAGAACTGTCTTACAAATCTATAAGATCGCTGCTAAAGTTCGTACACGATTAGAAATTTAAAAACAAAATTTTACATACTCACAAAATAAGCATTTGCTAGTAACTTACATAGACTCCATTGTTTGTAACAAATTCCAGACTTCATTGGTCCGTGATTCATAAATATACAACTTTGGTATTGGTCCCGTTCATATATCACAGATTTTATTGTCAGCTCTCTGACCATTACAAGAACATGGCCCTTCGGGATTGGCACAATATGAGTTCTGCTTATGAACATGTGTAGACTTTTTCTTAGTTTGAAAAATGAAGTAACTAAAGCGACTTGAGTAGAGTCTCAACGAAAACATTCTGAGGCTCAGTTATACCATAGATAAATATATTGCTAAATTGGCCTAAGCTGGAAGCTTATGCAATACTTTTACAAAGCATGTACTATATAATATGTTCGGCCTAGCTCGATCCGGGGTCTTTCCCGCGCTGGTCAGTACTGGCGCTGGTCAAATGATTGTTATTAGTTGACCACTTCGTTCTTTCATTTGCTCAGGCCACTTTGTGTTCTGTGATCACAGTGAACTGAAGATCGAATTTTCTTTAGCAGTTAAGCGCTGAATCACGTTGGCAGAACCGTGCTATGAAAAAGAACAAGAATGCTTCCGCCTGTGAAAACGCCAATATCATAACAAATAAATTAGAAAACCGCTTGGTTAGTTTTCAATTGGTTTATATAATCATTGATACAACATAATTCAGCCTTCCGAATCGACTCTCTATCATGACACTGTATCTCTTTGTTCTGAAACTTACAGCGGGTTAAGTGATTTTCCAAGCATAACTTAGATGTGTCACAAAGCTGAAAGTAGGGGGTACCCAGTGAGAATCGATCTCACTACTCAGTCGTGATTGTTCTAGCGAGACAGGCTTGCTAACCATTACACCAGCCGAGGTGACGAAATGATTTTCTAAGCGTGGCTTAGATGTGGCACAAGGCCGAAAGTATGGGGCACCCAGTGAGGATCGGACTCGCATTTCAGTCGTAACTGTTTTAGCGAGTCAAGCTTGCTACTCATTACAAGACGCCGAGGTGCCGTTATTTTCCAGGCGTAGCTTAGATGTTGCACAAGGCCGAGATTAGGGTGCACCCATTGAGGATCGAACTCACTACTCAGTCGTAATTGTTCTAGTGAGACAAGCTTGCTGGCGATTACACGAGGTGTTCAACTTAGAGCGGGTTAAGCAGTAACATGAGATGTGAGATCGGCCAACCCCGTCATCAATTCACTTGCCTGGCTCAACTTCAGCAATTCTCTTCTCTGGCTCAACTTCAGCAATACTCTTCGGTTACAGTTCACTTCCACTGGCAATTCTGTTCGGCAGCAGGTCCCGTGACTTTCTTCTGCGTCTCCAGGCCATCGCCGCGCTCTGACGCCCTCTGCTGGTCTCTTGTGGCTTCTGGTCGCTTCTCGTCTCAAACTGCGACTGATCCTTACTTCAATCGAGCGTTTTTTTTATATTCATCTTGCCTAAACCTCCCTGCCCCTTACTTCTCATTAATGTATTCATCACTTAATTATTTTCGCCAAAGCTGGAGACATGACACCGACCCGAAACAAAGAGCTGTGGTATTTCAAAATAATAAACATTTTTTTTTTTTTTTTTAAAGTACTTCCTTTTTCCAAACAATAATTTTGGGTGTCGATTTTGCAAATCCTGACCCAAGTAGTTCTTTTTTTCTCTTTCCAAAACACTCTTAATATTATTTACACTTCTCCAAAACATATTTTGGACTCCACATTCCATTCGGCAATTCCTTTTGTTTATATTTCCGTTTCCGCTTAGATTCGGTACTCGACCTGTAGATGACCTTCAAGGAGAGTCTTCATTTCAAAAGCAAAATTATTTACTTTAAATTTTTCTACTGTTTTACATTCTGGCCCCCAGGAACTTGTAACAATTCTTATAAGCGTTTATCAGGTGTTTTTGAGGAGCGTGAAAAAACCTGTTTATTACTGTTCTTCCCAGGTCCATCCTGATTTGGAGTGGAAGGACATATTAGGATCCCAGCTAGATAATGAAACAAAGTAAAACAAAACACTATGCAAGTATAAAAATACATCATTATTGCAAAAACACCACCAATATATATTTATATAAAAAAAAATACTAACAATATATTTTATATCAAAATGATCAACACTACATTTTATCTGTAGCTGAAGGCATAGATTTACATTCACAATATATTTAATAGAGGCCATACGATTTTTTTCAAAATATTTAGATTTCGGCATTCAATAACCATTAGAAGTGTTTATATCCCGCTAAACGAAAAGAACCAAACCAAAATATTCTGTTTTAATGCATGGTAGAGGATACTTCTCATTTGTGCGTATACATGTTTGTGTTGGCATAATTACTACACGCGGTGATGTTTGCATTGTATATTGTAATTTTTGTTGACGTTATATTTTGAAATACAGTTTAATTTCTTTAAGAAATTGTAGTATATTATATAGATAGATATCATCAAAGGATTATTTCATATTGAGTGTTTGGATGATTTTGTTTAGTAACATATCAACCTCTGTGGCTATAATGTCAAAATCTAAATATTTTAAACAATTTTAAGACTTTAGTAAAATATTTTAAGCTCAATTGTAGGCCTTCAACTACATTGTTGGTCATTTTCTTAAAAAATGTTTTCCTGCTAATTTTCTACATATACATGTATTTATACTATAAATATGTATTTGTCTACTTTTATAGTATTTTTTGTTTGGAGGTTCACTATT
Organism: Acanthosepion pharaonis; assembly: GCA_903632075.3. Classification (NCBI taxonomy): domain Eukaryota; kingdom Metazoa; phylum Mollusca; class Cephalopoda; order Sepiida; family Sepiidae; genus Acanthosepion; species Acanthosepion pharaonis. Next base: position 142,001 of record CAHIKZ030001820.1, read on the forward strand.
TTCCTATACCAGGGACCCTAATAGGTGTTGCCGTCCCGTGTCAGAGTGGACCTGGGAACAGCAGCAATTTAGAAGGGTTTCCAAAACCTGCAATCTCCCAGTCAGAGGCCTTACTGTCGGATGTAATATATCGTCGTACCCAGCACTATTTATATTCTATAAATTTTAATCGGGCAACATTGACTGTAAAGAAGAAGCCCTCGAGCAAATTAAATAAACCAATGCCTTAGCCATGTGTCGTTGGGACTACTGGTGAGTGAATATTTGGTACTCATAAACCCTTGCGGACACTAGTGGGAGAATATTTGGTATTCATAAAATCCTTGGGGTTATTGATCCAAAAAGTTCCCTGACTCGAAAAGTTTTGAGTGAACAAAAGAATGGAGAGTTATCATGTCGAATTAAGTAAAACTGAGATATCTAAAGGCATGATAGATGGAACCTACCCACCCCCATATGCTAGAAAAAGGTTTCGGTTCGAAATTCAAAAAATATCACCTGAAGATGGCCAGAGAGTACAGCAACCGAAATGTCGTGAAGGTGAGGACAACAACCCCAACAATGTAACTAGAGTAAATAGTTATAATGCCTCATCTCAGAAATATAGACAGATGTAGATATTTTTTGTTTAATTAATTTGAAAATAAGAAATAGTATCCATCATTTGCCATAGGTTATTATTGGTGACTCGGTATGTGATGATAAAACACATGTAGGCCCTAAACGTTTTTCGTAAAGTAACAATAAGGAGATTAAACAAGTACTGCATAAAGATTCTATGACAATTTATCTCTTTTTGCCAAATCAAACTTGTTCGTTAACTATATTTATAGAGCAGTCGAATTTAAAATTTTAGGTTAGCCCCTCGTATGGGTTAAATAATTCCAGCATTATAGTTTATTCGAAGATAATTAAACCAAAGAATGTGTAAAACTTGCAAATTATTTTAAACAGAGTGTTGACTATTTTTGGAACAATGATGTCCCTAATGTCTGGAAATTTGTCGAACATGCATCTTTTCAATAAATTAAATTTATCAACAATCTCTTATTGAATTGGAATATTAACAAATAACAACTTCAATATGATTCCCATCATTTGTAAAATCAAAAATTGACGTGCTTTTTATAATTCACGTGAACTCGATGCAATACCTCCACATTGCTATCAATGTCAACTCTCTTATTTTTCACTCTTTATGCGTTCATTCAAGTGTGGTACATCAGTGATTTCCATTGAGTACACCTTCTCTTTTAGCATACACTAGAAAAAGAAGCCAAGTTTAATTGTTTTTCTTTCGACAAAACCATGTTTAATCTGTAGAGGTAGAAAATAGAGTTAATGAGATTTCCTGTGTCTAGTATTTAGGGACACATTGTATTTATCGATTCAAATTTAGAACAGTCCGTTTTGTAAGGAAATGCATATCTGAAATTTTGCTAAAGGCAAGATAAACCGTTGACCACGGAAGAAACATGCTATGAATTTATATGAATAGTTTATAATTTTATCCAAAAACTGATTTAAGATTTTGCTCTTAACTCAAATATTCTGTGAAATAATATATGATATTTTTCAAGCCAAATAGATTTACGATGCGGAGATTTGTAGAAACGTAACTAAAATATTGTCATAGCTGTTGGCATCTTGCGCTCTCTACGTAAAAATATTATTCAGTACACTTGTTCGCAGAGATATATTTTAATACAGCGCGCAAAACTGATAGGTTTGTTCTGAAAATAATTTATCATTTTTTATTCGGTTTCTATGTACTTTCCTTGTGGGAAGATTATCTCATTTACTGTGGAGAGATTATCTCATTTTTCCTGCTGAAAATCTGGATATTGACTCTTCACTAATTCCTTTCCTTTATAGCTCTTACTAGTTTTTTTTTGCTATATCTCTAAATCTGTGTTATGCGAACACAATCTCCTCAAGTCGGTTATACGCTTATTTCCTGTTTACCTCTTGTCCTCAAAAAGTTCTATCAGTACCAAGTATTCAAGTCCTATTTTCTCATTACGAGACCGAGAAATATAACTTGTCTCTTGCTGATATTAAGTAAATGTGGCTTCTTTGTTTCCATATTCTTTAAAACATTCATTCTTGTCCAAGTGTTCAGTCTATGATATTCACAATATCCAACTCTTGAGGTCATTGCTTCATCTGTGCGATAATTCTGTAGCATTCACAGCCATATAGGAGGACAATTATTACCTGGAATTTCAGTGCACGTTTTTTTGTTTCTAACGAGATTTTCCTGTTTCTAAGTATGTTGTTTAGTTTTAGGAAGGCATCTTTCTCTGTCGCTATAAGTCTTCATTGTCTTAATATTTCTAAAGTTTGCTTGAAAGCTCCTTTGGTTGTATTTTTTCAACAACAGTTGCAAGTTAAAAAAGTGTAAAAAAAAATAATGAAGGAATGAACAAGGAGCTGTTTATCAGATAACTAGTTTCCCTGCACAATTATAATTTCTTTACCATTACAAATAATTAATTTATAATTGTAGTTGACTTGCATTTCAGAAGGAAACAGACAAATTTCGAAAATATTTTTTTTTATTCTAGTGCTTCTTTAATGATACAAAAAATATTTCGTTTTTCTCTTATGCTTAAAAACTTCCACAAAATTCTAATTCTTACAGTTTTTTGTCTCTCGTTTGTTTGAATGGTTCAAAGTATGAAAGTTATGGAACACGAAAAAAAATGGGGACATTTTTCGATACAATAATAAGACGAAAATTAAAAACTATAATGACAGAAATGTTTTAGATATGATAAAGAAAGAAAATTAGACATCCATTCCCATAATCATTTTTATTTTCCTTCACTCCAATTCACAACCTGTAAAAATTCTGTTACGATTTAGGAAAGAATTTCCAGAAAAAAAAGGGACAAATAACAAATCTCAGAAAAGACCTTAACCTGAACGTAGATTACAAAAGAATCAATCAATCCTGAAACATCAATATGGGGCAAGAACTGCATATCCTCATATTTAAAAGACTCAGAAGCGCATTTTCTTTTTTTTTTTTTTGTAGCTGGTTAGTTGGCCATCAGTATTAATTTTTTGGTATGAAACTCTGAGTAGTCAAACGATATGTGACATATATATATATATATATATATATATATATATATGTGTGTGTGTGTGTGTGTGTGATATGTATATTCATTAATATATATATATATATTTGGCATGTTATATAAACATGTGAATCTCAAAGTTTTAGAGAAAATTGAAAACCACGAAACATACATATATATATATATATATATATATATATATATATATATATATGAAAATATAGGCTATGATGGACTCTCCCATCGTTTTCGAAGTATGAGTGTATTTCAGTTTAGTTTTTCTGTTTATGTTTCGTATGAGATATATATATATCCAAAAAAAATTATTAAACAATACCACCAAGGATCGTGTATCTATTTATTTCTTTGTTCTAATTTTCGATTAATTGTTACAATTAACTTAGCAAAAATCATTTATTGTTGCTCTCCGTGTGCTTGCAACTCTCACTGTAGTCATTTTGCAAATTGCGTGTTATTAGTTTGACATGTTATTGGAATAGCATGTTTAGCAGTTTCCGGCGTTCCAATGTCTAGCCATTTAAAGGTGAAGTGATCTACAATAGTTAAATAGGATTGAACGTAAAGTGTTCTTTCAATATACATCTAGTAACCTGACCTGTCAACTTTTGTTATTCCAGATTAAATGAAACGACTTTTTAAAAACTCTTTGAAGACGCCTTATTAATCATTGTTTGTCAGAGCTTGTTAGTTAGCAGAATGATCTCGGTTAGTGAAAACAATTTGGAAGCTTGCTATGCAATAAAGTTTTATGTTAAAGTAGACAAAAACACGACAGAAACATGAAATGCACAAGAAATATTATGGATTAACCTGTATGAACCGGGCATCTTCTTTTTCCCTAGCCCAAGACAGTAAAGGATAGACAAGAGGTGTAACATAAGTATAGATGTAGGTAAGAGTGGAACGTTACAACGTCAGATCTGGTTGGGAAAATTCGGTATTTTCTGCATAAAGATCGTCTTATATCCGTAAAGACAATAAGCATAGAGTTTCGAGTTGCTGTGGCAAATGTCTGCAGAATAAGTCATGAAGAACTGAACATGTGATAAATTCATATAAAGTTGATTCTTTGGGGTTTAATGACGAATAGAAAGAAAGACGCGTCGGTGACAATAGAGATGTCTGATGGCCATCAAAACTCTCGCTTGTTTAGACCTTAATAATATTCCCCAAGCTAAAGTAAATCCCAAGGGCAATCGTTTTGGCTGCATTGAGAAGATGAAGGATGCTGCAGAAATTGTCCTGGATACATTAACTTTGGATGATTTTAATGGGGGCTTCATTAAGTGACTGGATGAATATAAAAGTTCATTCAAATAAGAGAACCCTACTTTGAAGATTTGAGTTTCGTACCACTTTGAAATTATTAAAAGTCTCTCAAACCAGAAAGAAAAAAAAACTGAACTCTTACGCAATGTAAGTGCCCCTTTATGGCGATAAGTAGAGGATCATCTCCACACCAGTGAAAATGCAATATTAAGTGATAAAAACTTGGTTCTACAGAAGGATGCTGACATATATACGGAACGTAATTATTTAAGTGGTCTTACAAATTTTTACACTCACATGAGCTTGTGTAAAGTGACATCAGAACAGGATTAGTAGAGATAGCACACAGCTGAAACTTAATAAGAACTACAACGATCAGTAAATTGTGGCGAGCTAACGTACTTTTGGGTCTACTGTTTATTAGTTTCAGGGCATATCAATCTCACAAGGTTATTTAATGTTGACAAGACTTTTAAGATATGTTCGTATGAATAGAATGAATATTCTTTGTAAGAAATCAGTTTTTAGATTACGTTCCATTGAGGTATTTTTCTAAAGAGGGTTTTCGTCGAGAGTCAAATATATTGCAGTTAATATTTTTTTAAAAAAATGTACTTGTTGGTAATATTTTTCTTTTAAAAAATGTATTACTGGTTGTTGTGGAGTAGCTGACCACCACACAAGATGGATTGGTCTATGACTATTTAAACAGCAATCTCTCTTACTGAGGGAAGGGAGTTAACGATTACAGTTAACTCTGCTTGTCGACTCTCTGCCTCTGGGTGGAGAAGAACCCAGACGTGGCTATGCTGAAAAGCATAGTCTCATCTGGGATGTAGACAGCTACTCGACCCTGTGTATACGGGGTCTACAGTCAATTTTTGCCCGAGCTTACAGGCTCGGATCGCCCCATGTAAAAAACAGCCTTGTGCCACATGTCGATTTGTGGGAATGTTTCGGGTAAATACTAAGGGGTTAACGATTAACTACTTATTTTATTGATCTGTGTTCTTAACAGTGTACTATATTAACCTCCGGAATAATCTTCTTATTTTCTGTATGTGTGTCAGGCTTTCCTATTTATGACACAACATTGGTAATATTTTCTTTTAAAAATGTATTGCTTCTAATATTTACTATAAAATTCTATTTTTGTACTTTTATAGTGATTTGACAGCAGTTTGGAGGTTAACTATTTTCCCATAGCTGGGACCCTAACTGATACAGCCACTCATGGTCAGGGTAGACCTGTAGACAACATCAATTAAATGGTGGTTCCACGCTACTCGAAACATCCAGATCGGATACCTTGCTGCCAGATGTATTGTATCGCGATACCCAGGAATGGAAGGACAAACAGAAGAAGAATATAAGGAAACACTTTTTAATTTCTAATCCTGTTACAATGTAGCACTTGATCTACTAGATATTTATTTACTTTTTACGCATTAATAAAGAGATTACCAAAGAAAAGTGTTTTCTTAGATACTACAAGTCTTCTGATCGCCATGTTATATATAGAGTACGACACAAAGATTAATTTGTTAAATAAGAATTCTTTGTGAGTTGAATAACTATCCACCAGAAAAAATATTATTTCATAGAACTTTGCATAATTAAGTAACTGCTAATAATAACGAGTTTCTTTTCTCTTGGTGGCTTGGTTTTATGGCTTTCGACCTTAACACTAGAAAGAGAGATTGGTGAGCCGATAGGACTTATCTTGGGCGTTCTAATATAACGGAGCCCATTCCACTCCGCAACTGATGTCCCCCAACTTGCTGGTTCTCGTTGGTCACGAACACGTGACACTTGTAGTTCACCTGGGTAAATTTTCTGCATTGCCTGGTGACCTGGCTCCAGGAGGTTCTTCGCCCATTTGTATCGTGTTAGCCCCATCCCTTCACGTGAGTTTAGCCCGCCAGCTGAAGTGGTTTACCGGGTCGAGGCAACTTGGAATCATCATGTGAGAAATTTAGAAGATTGTTGACAAAAAGTCATGCCCGTCCACCCGAGAATGCAGCGTGTCAAACATTGAAGTTACTATCTCTTACGCATATATATTTTACACTGGATGTCGGAGTGAACAGGACGTCATCAAATGTACCACTTTAAAAATATCACTATATATACTTGAGTTGATAATAATAGACATCTATAAATGAATAGGAAAAGAATAAACCTATAAATTTATCGTCAAATATATGAGAACATTTTTTGGGTGAAGTTACATCATTCAGTTAAGCTATGGAAGCTCGAAGCAAGTAATGAACAAATATTTGAACGCTGATATTGAAACGCAGAAAAATCTAGAAGCCACCCACTGAAGATTCTAGAATAAATTTTAATCAATAACCTTCCGATTGAAATTTCAGGCACTTTAGTTCAGCTCAGAAAACGATAATGATAAAACGACGTGAAAATCCATTAAATACTAAAGACACTTAATGAATTGAAAATATTCTGAAATAATGGAAAAAAATAATAATTTTACATGTACGATGTTATGCCACGAGTAATGAAGTTATATGAAAGAGAATGGTAATCATATTGATATATATATATATATATATATATATATATATATATATATATATATATATATATATATATATATATATATATATATTTATTTATCTAAGGATCTAGAGATAAGCCGTTCAGAGGATTATCAGTTCATGTAATATGACCTAATACCTATTCTCTATATCTCTCATTCCTTCACTGTCTCAATCCCTCTATCTTCTCCCCCTCTCTATCTATAGACATATACATATTACTTTCGAAGAAATAAAAATAGGATTAAAATAAATTTATTAATTCTTTAAATATATTTAATCACCTGAAGAAAGTCAATAAAGCCACAAAGATGATTTGGGGTTACTGCGTAAAAGAGAATTTGACAAAAAGAAAATATTAAGAAGTAAAAACAATAAAAGAACAGGAATTAAGAAGGCAGTAGATAACGATTAAAATTTCATTTAAATTTCTAAAGTTGACACGGAAGCAAGATGTCGGAAATACACATACATACACACACACACACACATATATATATTGTGAAAAGACAATTATTTTTAATATATTTTATTGTTATACGTTAATTATATAGACACAACTATTTAAGTAAATGTTCTGTTTATAATAAAAAAGTATTCAAGCCGATAAATGATGTTTATTATAAGCACAACACTTACTTAAATATTTGTGTCTATATAAATAACGTATAACAATAAAATATATTAAAAATAATTGTCTTTACAATATACAAACAATATATATATATATATGTGTGTGTGTGTGTGTGTGTGTGTGTGTGTGTGCATATGATCATAACTTATTAAACAAGAACAATGAATTGATGGTTATATATACGCCTAAAAATAAATATCTGCTTAAATAAGTTGATCTAGATTATTTTTTAAAAATTTTAATTACGGTTTATTTTTAATTTTAATTATAATGTATTTTGAATATAAATATATAAGTTCGTGTTTTTTGTCTGTAAATAATAACAATTTTACGAATTAATATATTTACATTTTTTAAATATTAATTTTTTTTCTTATTAACTGCTAAATATAATCTTAAAATTTTAATATTAAAAAACTGTAATCCCAGCAGAATATGTAACTACGCCAACGTGGTAAAAAGCAGATATATTCAAATTCAAAGTACCTAACCGTCAGTCCATGCTCAGCACCTGAAGATTAAGTTGTGCATGAAACTCCGGGTCGTGCTAGCGGTGAGGATATTATTTATATTTATTAATATATACTTAATAGGTCTGTTTATATATATATATATATATATATATATATATATATATATATATATGAAATGCATATTTCGGAAAAAATTTCTCTCACTCATACTTTGTTAAATAATATTGAATATTCTAGCCATCAATCTTTTTTTTTTAATTAAATTTTTCAAATTTTCGAATAGATTGTTTTGTGCTATCAGTAAAGTTGCTAAAATTCATATTAACTTTTATTTTATTTTTCCGTGTGTACTTTTAAATGTTGCTTCATTCATTTTCGATTAGTGTTCTCTATGTAGTTAAGGTTCTCGTTTCCTTCAGGATTATAAAATTTAAATATAAATTTGGCAAATTTACCGATAACAAAAAATTGATTGATAGAAATTGTCCACACACACACACACACACACACACACACACACACACATATATATATATATATATATATATATATATATATATATATATATATATATATATATATATATATGCTCTCGTTATTAGATCGAGCACTATAGAGAAAAAAAGTTAATTTCTAAATAGCAGGCGCCACTATTAGCACATCGCTCTTCATTAATGAATTGAGCTCTCTGGGGTCTAGCGTTTGTATACATCCGTATATAATACGTTAAAAACTAATTTTCTTTGCCGTGCGCCGATAGCTTAGTGTAGGATCTCTTGCTGATGCAAAGTTGGTCTGGTTTCAATCGAGGCTTGGTGCAATCAGATGTCTAGCCACACTGATGAGCTGTGATATATGGAAACAACATATACTATATATATTTCAAATTTCAAATTATCCATTGAATTTGGGGGGGGGCAAATATAACAAAAACATATTAAAGTGCATATGACATTTAATGCCATTTTACATTTGTAACAATTTCCCGTCATCCTCCTTATATTGGAACGCTTGTTTTGCAAAGAAAATGTCTGAACTACAAAGGATAAATTTCATTTTTTTTAAATAATTATAGAGCGAGTTCGCGCGTAATCGTTTTTTCTTAAATCACCATCACAACGGAATGTAGATTTTTTCGCAGTTACAATAAGTTTGTCATTGTAAATCATTCCTGAAGATGATCTTGGAAAATATCGAAACTACTTGGGTCAAAAAACACTACAGTGCTTTCCTTGATGAGTTTAATCTCAAGATCAAGCAAATGATTAAACAGCTGTAAAGGATCAGTGTAAAAAATAAGTTGATATAATATATCTATATCATTCAATGAAACATGTGGGAATGAATATATATATATATATATATATATATATATATATATATATATATATATATATATATATATATATATACCTCTGTGTGTACGTGTGCGCGTGTGTATATATATATATATAAAAAGTTTGATATATTTGTTCATGCTTATCTAATCTGAACTTTGGGTATCTTTCTAAACAGATGTTAGAAAAGTTACGAAATGAAAGAAATATAACGCTTACAACTGACGTGTTTACAAACCGACATTAATCAGCAAAGTCTTATTAAAATACACAAGGTTTTGATTTAAATGAATTGGGAACGTGTGAAAATACATTTATTAATTAAATCTAATTTGCAGTGAATCAAAAGAAATTAATTTCATAATATTCTCAAGGCAAATTCCCAATTAGAGGAATCCAAAAATGAACATTTAATTAGAAAGAAAATTACACACTGGCAATTAGTAGCAATAATAAGACGATAATTGAATTTGGAAATATTGTCAATTTTCTTTCTACTTATTGCTGGTGATTCTTTTGTCGATGGTATTTTAGTTTGAAATCTCATTCATTATTTTTCAAGCGTTTGAGTTAGTAAATGTTATTTTGAATGCAGGATATGGCACAGAATTAAAAGAAAATAATATTTTGTGTGTTTCCAAGTAACTGTATTCATGTGATGAACAGTGTATATTTGATCAAGTTGCCGAATCAGCGCAAACGAAAATCTTATCAAGACATCCAAAAGAGAAAAACTGATTCTGTTTATCAAAATGCAAGGATCTTGAAATGGAATCCTAAAATAAATATGTGGCACATGAGAAGATCAATAATTCCAGTTGTATTTGGAGCACTCGGATGAACTGGAAATGGTTTCGACTCATTGAAAGGAATTCCTCGGAATACAAAAAAATGTAATAACATGTACAAGTGACATATTACGAAGAGCATATCTATGTAAGATTTGTGAGATCTTAGTTTTGTGTTTTTTTAACAGAAATTATCAGTGGATGTTCTGAAGCCATTTCTGACCTTAGGTCCCTGGTTGGGAACCAGAAGGAAATATGTATACAACAGAAATCAAAGGACATAACAATAATAATAATAATAATAATAATAATATTAAAGACCACAAACAAAAAAGTGCCTCCTCATTGATATGGCAGTCTCTGCTGACTGCATTGTATCTTTGAAGATATTCAAAAAGCTGTCAAAATACAAGGACCTTGAAATAGAAATCTCAAAAATGTGGCATATGAGAACATCAACAATCGCTGTTGTAGTTGGAGCCCTAGGACTGGTTGGAAAAGATTCCAGTAGACTAATTGAAGGGATACCTGGAAGTCCATGCCTCAAAGAGATACAAAAATTGTTCTGACAAGTACAGCCCACACATTACGAAGGGCTTTATCTATGTAATTTTTTCATAGTGGAAAGTGTCATGATGCAATTTCTAACCTTATGTCCCTGGGCGGGACCCGGAAAGAAATGTGTAAACGCCGGAAATCAAAGAAAATAATAATAATAATATGAAGAAGAAGAAACAAAATGATTGACGTAATTTTTCCAATCTTTTGCAGACATTAAAGCGGGCGAATTCTTCTTTCCTTAAAGTGTTAAAATACAGTTTGTAACAATGATTAATGATATTTTGACGGAATGTCTGCTCTTTTCAAGTGTCAAGTTATGTTTAACAATTACATGCATAAAAGAAATTCAAATATTTGTACAAACATAGCTTGTCTTGATGAAAAAGGTTGTACTAGTAATCAACGCATCAACACATCTTGTCGTTGCCAAAATCAAAACGGAAATATATTTAGAATTTAGCTATTAAGAATTTGCTTGTCCGTGTGTGTGATACTAACGTGTGTGATACTAGCGTGTGTAATACTAACGTGTGTGTATGTGCGTGTCTGTGTGATCACATAGTCGTCAGTGGACCAGTGAAACCAACGTGCTCCAGCGGGTGTTCTGATTTACGAAGTGCTACATCTTAGAACAAGGGGATTAATGAGTAAGAAGAAGGTTATTTTGTCTTTTTATAGACTAAAATATCGCCGAATGGGCGCCTGCCTAATCCAAACGACGGTAACCCACGATTTATTTCCCCACCTTATATATATATATATATATATATATATATATATGATTCCATTATCAAAAATATTTCATTTCCATCTGATGTTATTTTCGGATGGAGAACCCCTTCCCAGAGGATTATTATTTCCTTTTCGTCGTATATACATTATGATGATGATAATGACGACAACTTTAAAATATAATCCAAAACGTTACAATAATCAACACTATGGATATTACTCTTAATTTGTTGTGGAGTTATTTCGCAGTGGAGGCTTGTATTTGTACTAAATCGGTCCTAAAATAGGTTCGACGTACAAAACGTTAGGAACTTGATATAATAGGTATTACGCAGAGTAATCTTGTTGTGGTCGCTGACTACTTTCGTATTCGACTAACTGCCGCCCGACATCGACTGACCCTAGTTTCTCTTACTACTCCTACTTATATTAGGTGGGAGAGTCTATTAACTGTAGAATAGGTTTGTTTCACCATAACATAATTCAACAACGTATATAAATTATTATTTAATAGAAATTATTTTCCTTCGACAATTTATCTTCTTTGTCTTGTGATTCGAACTATATAAATGATTTTATGGCTGATCTTTCTTCTTTATCAGCGTTGAATTGACTTCTTTCTTTCTATGTGCCGTGTCCTTTCAGAACGTAGACGATCATGGTTCTCCACCTCCCTCTATCCCTTGTAGCTCTAAACAAGTTCCTTCCCTTTGCTACTTACGCCAGACCTCGTTCTGTCATCCACTTGCTTAAGCCCGCCAGGTATGTCACGTGTTGTTTTCCTTTGACTCTCTTTCGACCTGTGTGTATCAGATTCTCCAGGCCGTCTTCTTCAGAAATTTCAGCTGCATCTTCCTGATGTTAAATATAAGTCTCCTCCTTGTTTGCATCCTATCTAAGACTGCATCGTTGCTCACACGCTCGATCCATGATATCGTTAGTAACATCACATCAACTCGAGAAGAAATTGAGCCAAAATATTTATTAGCTATACTAGTCAATGCATGAACTACAAGAAGACAGAATGCATGGTCATTAGTAAAAGGATGGGCCCGAAATGCGATTTGAAGGTCGGAGACACTAGAATCAATCATATACCGTAGTTTAAGTATCTGAGAAGCGATTAAACTGGGGACGTTAAGTTCGACACTGAGATCCGTAGACGTATTGGGATGGCCAAGGACGCATTCCAAAAGCTGGAAAAGTATTGCGAGACAAAAGGAAATGAAAAGAATTCTAAGCTGTGACGTGACATCTGTCCTTCCTTACGGCAGCGAATGTTAGACGATTTCCTAAAAGACGGAGACGACAGTCGAGTTGATGTGATGTTACTAACGATATCATGGATCGAGCGTGTGAGCAACGATGCAGTCTTAGATAGGATGCAAACAAGGAGGAGACTTATATTTAACATCAGGAAGATGCAGCTGAAATTTCTGAAGAAGACGGCCTGGAGAATCTGATACACACAGGTCGAAAGAGAGTCAAAGGAAAACAACACGTGACATACCTGGCGGGCTTAAGCAAGTGGATGACAGAATGAGGTCTGGCGTAAGTAGCAAAGGGAAGGAACTTGTTTAGAGCTACAAGGGATAGAGGGAGGTGGAGAACCATGATCGTCTACGTTCTGAAAGGACACGGCACATAGAAAGAAAGAAGTCAATTCAACGCTGATAAAGAAGAAAGATCAGCCATAAAATCATTTATATAGTTCGAATCACAAGACAAAGAAGATAAATTGTCGAAGGAAAATAATTTCTATTAAATAATAATTTATATACGTTGTTGAATTATGTTATGGTGAAACAAACCTATTCTACAGTTAATAGACTCTCCCACCTAATATAAGTAGGAGTAGTAAGAGAAACTAGGGTCAGTCGATGTCGGGCGGCAGTTAGTCGAATAAGAAAGTAGTCAGCGACCACAACAAGATTACTCTGCGTAATACCTATTATATCAAGTTCCTAACGTTTTGTACGTCGAACCTATTTTAGGACCGATTTAGTACAAATACAAGCCTCCACTGCGAAATACCTCCACAACAAATTAAGAGTAATATCCATAGTGTTGATTATTGTAACGTTTTGGATTATATTTTAAAGTTGTCGTCATTATCATCATCATAATGTATATACGACGAAAAGGAAATAATAATCCTCTGGGAAGGTGTTCTCCATCCGAAAATAACATCAGATGGAAATGAAATATTTTTGATAATGGAATCATATATATATATATATATATATATATGGCTCCCGGGAAAAAAAATACTTCCTTTGAGGACTGTGGGGACAAAACGGAAAATTGTCAAAAGTTTCTGTTACTGCTAATAATGTAAGACTCTCCGAAAGGATTCAGTGCTATAGGCCACTTGCGTGTTTATGGAAAAATAAATACGCAAAAATTCACCTTCCTCTGGATAACTTGGCGGTGAGAATCTCTGAATGATGCCAAGTCAGTCGGGTTTCGATCCCGGTTTGAAGCGATCGGATGTCTAGACACACTGGTGAACTGTGATACTGTGTGTGTGTAAAACTGTCGTTTGTTATAACCCGTCCCTTGTTATTGAAGTATTGTTTCTGATGCATTTCTATATAATGAAGATATGTATGTGGGAAGACATGAATCCTTCCAGATACAGGGAAAAGCCATTTAAGAAAGCATATATAAAAATAAAAAAATTTCGTACTTTCTCATACTATTACTACTACAAATAATATAGTCATTTTTTCACAAATTCTTTTATGCACCATGTTCCTTTAGGATGTGGACTATATTGGTTTTCCGTAATTTCCTATCGTTTTTAAACAATTTTGATCTCATTGCTTCACCTCCCAGTCAAGTTTCCGTCATCTATTTATACAAGTTTGTTAAGCATGTTTATACCCCTTACCATGACTTTAATTTACTCCCGATTTAATGCTGAAGGTGGTGAATTATGAAACCATTATATTTTTTATAGTTCTATGTATATAAAATCATTTAATGTTCCCGACCAAAGATTTTCCATCTTGGTAAAAATAAGGATCTGTGTTGAAGAAAATAAAAGCCTGGGTTTCCTGACAAAGGTACCTCTGCTTTGGAAATAATAAGGCAAATACATTAAATAATCAATGTAATTTTGTCAACCTTTCTGAATTTCACAAAACCCATTTTAACCAGGCATTAAATATAGATGCATCTCATCGTATTTTATGTTTAAGATGAGTGGTGGCTAATATTTTAGGCTAAATCCTGAAAGTTATTCTCACACACTTACCAAAGAGGATATTTTAATCATTAGGAATGAGCAATGTATTTTTTGCCCAACTATTATAATAATGTTTGATCACAAATTGTTTATTCTAAAATCGTAGATTATCTTGCGAACAATAAAACGAACTTAAATTTTGAAGATGATTGATATATAATTAAGAAAGAAGAGTGATCAATCATTAGAAATTACTAAAATATTTCTCTGTAATTATTATAATAATATATTAAATCAAAATCAAAAAAAGTTTATTCTAAAATCGAACATTATTATGTCCGAAGGAACTGATAATATATTCTAATGTCTACACATGGAGCGTCACGTATTTCAGAAAGAAAAAAAAACTACTGCAATTGACCAATATAAAATTAAGGAACAAACACTTCAATCATTAAGAATGAATGATATATATTTGTGCAACTATTATAATGTTATATTGAAACTCAATGAAAATGTTTTTTTCTAAAATTGCACATTAATCTAAGAAGGACACAATATAATATACTTTGTAAACACGCGAATAAATTCTGATCCACCCTGTTACGTACCACTTGGTCTGTGGTTCAGGAAACATTTCATTTCATTCCTTCAATTATGGATTAAATAGTAGAGTATACTGATTGCCTAGCCTTGGTGTTTGAGAAAATTTAATCTGAATCCGAAGGGGAATTCAACGTAAAATTCAGTCAGCTTTGTGCCATGCGTGATACACGCTTGGGCGATCATGTATCTTTCGATACATGCCTGACGAGACAGATTTTTCGCACAATAGGTAGCCATTCCATTCTGGGGTAGATCATCCCCCCCAAGGCTATAGAAGCTGCTAAAGAGGATTCATACCTTTCCCAAGGGTATTGGCACGTAAGTGAACGTAATGGATTCGATTGGAATTCGAACTCGGCTCTTCGATTCCACCATCCTATCCGCTATCCATTACTCAACCTCTGAAACTTTTTCAGTATATTTACCACATATAATGACATATAGAGAGAGCGAAGAAGCGTAACTAAAGATAGATAAAAACATTAAAATAAATAGGTATAATAAGAAATATGTAACACGGATTTTTCTAATACAAATAATATAATCTACAATTCTTTTATACACCACTAAACTTTAGCTTGTGGTCGTCAATACTTCACTGGATTTTCCTATACTTTGTACATTTAAACAATTTTTCTCCTTTCACTACAACTCTAAGTCCATTTCTATAATCTGTTTCACAATATTAGTAGTTTTTATAAACCTACTCAGATTTTTATCCTAATCTTTTTTTTAATGCTGATGGGAGTGAATTGTGAAGCCAATATATGCTCACATATCTATAGGCAGTGCAATGGATAAATTGTTGTCTAAATGAAAATAATATCGACACCTAACTTTGAACAGATATATTAACCAAAATTACACAAAATATCTTACATCGGAATCTCCTGCAACATTTCTGGGCGGTTTCCGTGTTTAAGTTTGCGAATTGAATGAAAATAATATCGACACCTAACTTTGAACAGATATGTTAACCAAAATTACACAAAATATCTTACATCGGAATCTCCTGCAACATTTCTGGGCGGTTTCCGTGTTTAAGTTTGCGAATTGAATGAAAATAATAACGACACCTAACTTTGAACAGATATATTAACCAAAATTACACAAAATATCTTACATCGGAATCTCCTGCAACATTTCTGGGCGGTTTCCGTGTTTAAGTTTGCGAATTGAATGAAAATAATATCGACACCTAACTTTGAACAGATATATTAACCAAAATTACACAAAATATCTTACATCGGAATCTCCTGCAACATTTCAGGGCGGTTTCCGTGTTTAAGTTTGCGAATTGAATGAAAATAATATCGACACCTAACTTTGAACAGATATATTAACCAAAATTACACAAAATATCTTACATCGGAATCTCCTCAACATTTCTGGGCGGTTTCCGTGTTTAAGTTTGCGATTTATGCCACAATCCTTGCCTTCAGTAGCCTCTCTGGTGTTTTGTTTGTCTCTTGCTCAGCAGCGCCCAACACACAATAATCAAGGGGATTGCAGTCTTGGGAATTAGGTGGCCAGATGTAAATGGTGATGTGGTCGCAGAAAATGGCTGAGAGCTAAGACTAGGCTTATTCGCTTGTATGCCATGCTCCAGATTCCTGTTGCCAGACATAGGGTCCTCCGGTAGCCACCCACTTGACCCAGAACAACACTGCCCCCTCAAGTTGAGATTTGTGGGAAGAGGAATGGAGGCATAACCTCGCCATCAAGTGATCACTCTAAACACCTTCGTAATCACAATTAGACTAATCAAAGTCTTTTCGAATCCTCTGCACTGTCCTCAGATTGACATCCAAACACTCTGAAATGTGCACATTAGAACTTCAGGTGTGAATTTTAAGCAGTACAGTATGCCATTTTTGGCGGAGTGAATTGCCTCATAGTGCTCTTTTTCTCATAGACGCTGCTCAAATGAACTTAATATACTGTACAGCCGAAAAAATCAAAAGCAGAAACAGACAAGCTGCATGAGCAAAATTAAAAAAAAATCGCACTATATATATATATATATATATATATATATATATATTATAAATTAATTGATTTAAAATATTTTTCCGCTACACAGTTCTAACCATGTTTCAAAAATGGAAGCTAAAAGCCACGAATTTAATTTTGAAATTAAAGACATTAGTTCCATTTCATCCTCAAGCGAATTTTGGTGTAATTTTTAAAATTACTGGGTTTTAAAGACACAGCTAAAATCCCGTTTCCATGGTTACGGATAAATCTACTTCAATTGGACAAGGGTTGTCTGGGTTTTCCTTATGTCTGTATCATTGTATCGGTTATTAGCTACATTTTGGTAAGGGGTAGGGATGTATTTTTCAATGAGAAATGACATCCGTTGAATGCATGTCGTCTGGATTTTTTTTTTATAAATTTATTGTTAACGGCAAAAAATTCTTACGGCATTTTTTTTCATATTTGTAAATTTAAAGATTTTCGGGGGTGTTCAGATTAGGATACTTTTAAGTTTTTATTTAACTACGATTTGAAATATTCTCATTTTTAATTTTTATTATACTATATTTTTTTATGAACAGTTAAATGTATTAGAATTCCTTATATTATGTAGGATTATTTTTACAAGTATAAGTATGTATATTAGGGTACATTTTTTTTTAGTAAAATTTATGACTGTGACGGCAAAAACAGTTACTTAATTTACTAATTTAGTAAACTTTTATTTTTTATATATATAAACCTAGTAATATATTGTTTCTCATGTAAGTACAAAGACATGGGTCATTCATAAGCTTACATCTATATATATATATATATATATGCATGTATAAGCATAGAACAGGAAAGGAGTTCCAAAAGAGAGAAAGACGAGGACAGAAAATATTAGCATAGAAATTACGGCTACGTCTAGCCAGCTCAACTATAAATTGATTAGATCTTGACACCAAACTATGCTTAAATCCATAATGTATAGTTACCATAGCCAAGAGCTCATCCGAACAACTACCATGACATTATTTCTACCAAAGACACAAAGATGAAAGCTTAAGGCGTGGGGAGAGGACACTGAATCCGAGTCCCCAGAACAGGACCAATAATACTGGTGATTCTTCTTTGGATATTATCAAGGATCTCGAGGTAAATAGTAGGGACAACGGACCATAACTTATCGATATGTAAGATAGATTCTGGAAAGAAAAAAAAATGCTCGGGCGACACAGTAAACAATGCTTGCTTTTAGCTCACCTATCAATGGATTTAATGTAAACTTTCCACTTCATGTCAAATGAGAACGTCATCTGAGAAGGTGTAACGCGTCACTTTCCTGGAGGTTAGCATTAGCCATGTTGTTGAAAGGCAGAGAGGGGTTTCTCAGATTATTAATCGAAAGAAAGTTTCGTTTTGGAGGCGTTAAAATTAACTTTTACACCAGTTAACGACGGACTTGATTACATTTTGAACATTGGCTGCCATTTTGACATTGTCGGTCTGATCACCCTTAAAATCACGACAGGAAATATATTTAATATATATATATATATATATATATATATATATATATATATATATATATATATATAGGTACAATATAAGAACGAATAATTTCTTATGACAGTAGACGGTCTGGGATGTGTACATTTATTTGTAAACCATTTAATTGTAGCTGCAGTTCGATTTCAAATGTTAGCCATGACACATTTGTAAGATAATAATTTCTGATTTTTTTATTTATGTTTTTTTAGTCATGAATTTAACATAGGTCATATTCGATTGATTAATCAGATTAAAGCGTTCAAGTCTTTATTTTTATATTTCTTTTCAAAAAATAAGGACGTAATTTTCTTTTGAAACAAAATTAGCCGTTCGCTCACAAGTAATTTACAATCGGCTGAGGAGATGCATTGTCATATGTTTAAACACAACTGATATTTGTAGCGAATCTTACGCATTTTCTTTGTAATATCCTAATATATATATATATATATATATATATATATATATATATATATATAATTATTTAGAAAAAAAAATATTAACTCTCCTGTTATAAAAGTAATAAAGAGAACGGTTTAATCTTTAGAAATGTGCTATATATTTATGGGCAAATATCATAATAATTTATTACAGCATAAATAAAAAGGATTACTGGTTTATTCTAAAATCGAAGAATATTTTACGAAGGATCTAATAAAGAATACTTTGTAAACATGCAAATCCATTCTAATCCAACCTTTCCCTTTCCAAAGCATTTACCTTCGACTGTACCCTTAGAAAAATCGGGAAATCAGTTCATTTCTTCTCTTCCACAATGGAATTAATAGTAGAGCATACTCACTGTCTAGCCTTGACAATAAAATAAAAAAAATAGTTTTCTTGACAATGATATCGAGTCAATTGTAAACAATAATGCAAATATATAAACTCGACCAGTGTAGTTTTGTTAACCTTTTAGAATTTTGCTGTATTTATTTCTATGAGAAATCTCTAGAAGTAACTTGAAATTGGCGACAACCTTTCAACGACGTCAGCAAGCTTCATTATAAATTCATTGGGAGAAACCATTCTACGTGGAGTAGTTTCTACTAAGAGCCAACAGCTGCGTACATTACTCAGAAATTAGGTGTCAAGTCTAAATTGATGACTTCGTTAAATATGAATTAAGATGTGGTAACTCTCATGACATTTATGGTAGTATCACAGAGTTATGACCCTTAAAAATATCACTTCTCAAAAAAGAAGGAAAAAAACGCTCATCACTTTTCTCATTTTCTTTCTCATTTCTCGTTGAAACAAAACTATTATTGGCATCTCCATGTTCATAATTTATAATTTCATTTGGTGAAAAGCAAAAGATTCCCTAACAAGAAGTTTGCATTCTTATTCCTCATATGATTAACTATTTTAAATGATATTCTCGGAGTTTGGCAGCGAAAATTTCATTAATCTATTCGTTCAGTAAATCCTGCTGACATTACACTGTGTTGTCAACATCCTATTTACATATCATACGGATTGATATGATATCCCCTTTATGGTTGCGTCCAGGTTCATAAAACCTTTCATTACTGTTGGTAGATCTTCTATTAACTTAATATTGGATATTAGTAACATCAAAAAAGATGAAACCATTACCAAAACGATAAAAATCTAAATGAAATCGGTTAATACATTATATATATATATATATATATATATATATATATATATATATATATATATATATATATATATACACAAGCAGTGTTCCCGGCGTTGCCTGGGGATGTAACAGTAAGAGATAGATCAAATATCGATCATCATAAAGACTGAAAAATAAAATTGACAAAGATTATTGTTTAAGGTTGACGGACACGCATGTCTTAAATTAGTTTTTTTTTTCTTTTTTTTTTACGAATTGGTCAAACCCAAACTCAAACAAAAACATTGTTTTCAATCGTTATGAGTCTACCGATTGAATAGAATTTTTTGATTTTATTATAAACAATTGTCTTGTAAATGGAATTTGTAAAGCATTCTGAATGTAAAAATAAAGAAAAAAGTGTGCAAGACAATAATAATCACTATCTGCCAATAAAAAGTGAAGTTTTGTTGAAATCAGTTGAAAAATGTAGGAAATCCGATACCATATATAAACGAACACACACACACACAAACAAACAACCTGGGTATTATAATATATATAACTCGATATGAGTTGTCCCTCTTTCATTCTCGTGATGACTCTTAATCGTGTTTTCAAATTGATTTCGTGCAAAAACAATTGTTTTTCCAATTTTTGCTGCTGTCAGAAACACCGCAACGTAATTTTACGTAGTCCTGTGAAGTTTTGTTGAAATCGGTTGAAAAATGTAGGAAATCCGATCCAATATATAAACGTACAGACCTGGGTTTTATAATAAGTATGATTGAAACATGGTTAGAACTGTATAGCGAAAAAACATATTTTAAATCAGTTAATTTATAATATTAATGCTCTGTAAATTTACACTGAGCACTATTTTGTAAAAATAAAATATCTATAAGAACACCGGATTATATAGCTTACTGTTCTTTTTTTATATATACACATACATACATACATACATACATATATACATATATATATATATATATATATATATATATATATATATATATATATATATATATATATATATATATATATATATATATATATTTAAATTTAAAATTCTCAGCGTCGTACTCATTTGTAGTAGGGATGGTCGATTTTTTCAACCGTGTTATAAAGCTTTATTTGAAAGATGGAGTTTGATATGATAAATCGTGACCTAAAGTAATTATTTTCAAACCGATAGCATTTTTCTTTTTAGGAAAAGAGTTTAAAGATTATGTTTTGGTTCAAAATCTTACCGTTCAAATTGCAATCTGGTGATAGAGAACTGCATTATACAATTTATAATTTACTTAAGCTTTACAAATTTTATATGTACAATATACATGATACAAACACATTTTTACTAAATCATTGTGCTATCAAATAAGACCTTCATTTACCTCAAAGGGAACATATTCTGGACACTTTACCTGTATTACGATGCAATATATTATACATTGCTGTAGTTTTACAGCGATTTAAAAAAAAATGAAAATTTAAAATACCTTGCCATATTTTGTACCCAGAAATATTATAGTATTATATACCCTTTTATCTATTTTTTGTTCTTATTACGGATGAAATCATTACCAAAACTATTATCCAGGTACAAGGAGAACGAATAATTTCATATAAAAGTTGACTGTCTGCATGTGTACATTTATTGCAACCATTTAATGTGTAGCTGCTGTTAGATTTCAAATCTTAACCATGACACATTTGTAAGAATAATTTCTGATTTTTTTATTATTTTTCGCTTAGTAATGAATTTAACATAGGTCCTATTCGATTGATTGATCAGATTAAAGCGTTCAAGCCTTTATTTTTGTATTTCCTTTCAAAAAGTTAGGACGTATTTTTCTTTTGAAACAAAATTAGTCGTTCGCTCGCAAGTAATTTACAGTCGCCTGAGGAGATGCATTGTCATATGTTGAAACATAACTGCAATTGTGTAGCGAATCTTATGATCTAACGAAGCTTTACTAATTGAGTAGATTTTTTTAATCTTTGACAATTTTTCACACAGTTTTTACTTATCGAGTACAGTAAAAAACTGCATATTTTCTTGTGGTGATTCATAATTTTCCATTCGATGTATCTAATGCGAAAGATACAAATATTATTTGGATTTATTCTTGAAATAGTAAAATTTTGAAGTCAGCTTGTAAGCGAAAACCTGCGCAAAGTATGTATTTATATACACTCTTTCAGATGAATGTAAATGCTCAAAATTAGTAAAAGCTATAAATCTATTCTTTGGTGTTACTACTTATCACATCATAACAAGAGATTATATCACAGATTTCACATCGAGCGCAATGTTGATTTGCTAAAGACCGTGAAAAATCAACATGCCGTAATATATTGTCGTATCATCGTAAAAATAAACTTACTCTGATCTCTATCTATTAAAGGCAGGATGTGTGTGCGTGTGTGTGTGTGTGTGTGTGTGTGTGTGTGTGTGTGTGTGTGTGTGTGTGTGTGTGTGTGTAACGAATGCACGGCCGCAATTTCATGCACATGCTTTAAGCTAGCCAAGATCGACTTTGCATTTCCTAACTCCCATCGTTAGTGGAAATAATCGATTTTTTCATGCTTCTACGGCAGTTTTCATGTAGTTTGCGGCCATTTTGTACTGGCTAGTGTGAGAACATATAGCTGGTTTCCACGAATAGTCAGGAAGATTCTATTGGCCATCGTGAGAGCCAACAGCTGACTGACACAAATGTTAACTAGCATACTAGCATGCAAAAAAAAAATCGATAGCTGCATTCGTCACAAGTGGGAAAAATTTAAATCAGCATGGCACTTTACTCCAATTGGCTCATTTGCTTGCTTAAACTCAACGTTGATTCTGATTCCGCAGAACTGGGTTGGATGTGAAAAAGTATTTGTTAATATTCTTTTTTCATTCGGTTTTTCTAGTTGCGAGTCCTTTTGTTAAAGCTGATCGTTTTGTGTTCATTTTAGTTCTTTTTTCCTAACAGATTTAATGTTTAGTACAGAACTTAGAAAAAAATTCGTAGTGTGAGATAGACAAGAAGTAAGGCATGTAGCAACATCATAACGTCAAAGGGCACTCTTTAAAGGCAAGGAAGGGCAAAAATATTTTAAGTTAAGTGATAGCGATTGCTGTATGAGTCGTGCGATTTTTGAATCAAGCACGGGCAACGCCGGCCCATGCTGCTAGTAAAGTTCCAGTTTGTTATACATCTTTCTCCTAAGATTGTTCTTGAAATATAAACAAAATTATAAACCTCTATCGAACATCAACTTTATAGAAATTAAAATTTCTTTCATATATACAGATTTCTTCTTCCTTTCTTTTCTACAGATTATTTCTTTCTATGTATATCTCTTTGTCTGTTACTTGAATATAAACTTTAATTTTTATTTATCAAACGAGGTCTAGAAAAAAATTATATCCAGCGTTGCATTTTATATAATTTTATTCTCCTTCCGCATTTTTTATCACTTATTATTTTATGAAGAATACACTTTAAGAACACCAGGGTGAAGTCAACACCAGGGACGCAACATCACAAATACTCACTTCACAGTTGTCAAAGATGGTCTAGCTTGAAACGAAGAGGAACTCGTCAGTGCGGTGGGGAAACCTGATGTACATTTTTCCAGATATATAATGGAGATTAATGCCGAAATGAAAAAAAAATTCTTTCAAGCTATTTTCAGGGATTGAAACGAGATAATAATAATAATAATAATAATAATAATAATAATAATAATAATAATATGTTATGGTCCGGTTCCTTGTACAACGGTGATAGTCCAATGTAGAACCAATAAAGAAGAACTCCAATACGGATATGGAATAACACAGATATATTACAAACAGGAATATGTACAGAGAGGTAGAAAAGTGTTAGTACGAACAATCAGGTTTAGTAGTAATTGTCTGAACGCGACTCTGTTTCGGACTACCTCTGACTCGACTGACTGACTCGCTCTGACTGACTCGCTCTGACTGACTGACAGACTATTGACAGACTTCACTCCAGACTTCAGACGGAACCCCCTGCTTCCGCTTGAGGCGCAGTATTTATTACGTATGGAATAGTCCATTATGTTATTATGGGTAAGCTCCCATAAAATAATAATAATAATAATAATAATAATAATAATAATAATAATAATAAGTAGTAGTAGTAGTAGTAGTAGAAGAAGAAGAAGAATAAGACGAAGAAGAAGAAGAAAATAAATCAAACAGAATTTCCTCAAAATAGAATTCAGTAGAATGTGGCATCTAAGACAGAAAATTTATGTACTGTTACTGAGAGTCTAGGACTTATATAAACCTATGTGTATCAAATTACTAAGAGCCCAAACTATATCAATATGTAATTCATATATGTACTTCTCGCATGTCGCATATATTTCTTTCAATGCATTTATCACAATTGCATATGTTTGTTTTTTTTTTCTTGGTTGTATTGCAATCGTCTGCTTTCATCTTTTGATCCGAAAAGCATATTGTCTCTTGAAATCTCTCGTTGAGACTAGTGTCAATGCATACAAAATAGAGCAAAGACAACAAGGACGACGACAACAACAACAACAACAGCAGCAATAATAATAATAATAATAATAATAATAATAAGAAGAAGAAGAAGAAGAAGAATGCCCGTAGCAAACAAGCTGATGTAGACAAACACACATCCTATCAGTTGTTGTCTATCACAGAATTAAAACCTGAAACTGAATGCATGACTACGGCTGCTTGGCATAAGTCATTGGTTATTATAAAATATCAAGCAAAAATACTAAAAGAATTTTCTGACTACAAATGCTCATTTTGTGATTAATATCCAGAAACAATGGACATCAGGTTTCACGGTATTAGCTTCCTCCGAATATAAAATGGCAATATATAACGGATCAATATCTGCACTGGAAAATCTCTTATATTTATAGGAAGAAAACTGTAAGAAAAGGGGATGAACAACACACAGAACCGTTTAGAGACATAGCAAATGTAAAAAAGGTTTATGGGACTTTACAATACACACAGACAGTACAAACAAATCTTATCACCCAGACATCGTAATAAAAGACTACAAAAATAGAATGTGCTTTCTTAATGGCATGGCAGTTGCTGTATCATTTAAGATCTTCCAAAAATATCAGAACACAATGGCCTTGAATTTGAAATATCTATAATGTGGCACCTAAAGATATCAATAATTCCAGTTAGTGCTGTGTTCCTCTGTTTGATTAAAACAATTTCTGATAGTCTTATTGCATGGATGG
The DNA here is from genome assembly GCA_903632075.3 of Acanthosepion pharaonis. Classification (NCBI taxonomy): domain Eukaryota; kingdom Metazoa; phylum Mollusca; class Cephalopoda; order Sepiida; family Sepiidae; genus Acanthosepion; species Acanthosepion pharaonis. The sequence continues at coordinate 167,622 of CAHIKZ030001820.1, forward strand.
TAGAATATGCCTTAAAGAAATACACTTTTTTTTTCTCACAAGTACAGCTCACATTTTACGAAGAGCTATAAAATGTGTGTGATCTCAGATTTTCATCTTTCTTTTTACAAAAATGATCAGTGGAAAATGTCAAGATGCCATTTCTGAAATTAGGTCCCTGTTTTGGACAAGGAGGGGTATGTATATACACCAGAAAGCAAAGGGAACAGCAACAAAAACAACAATAATAATAATAATAATAATAATAATAATAATAATAAGTATATTGAAATAGAAATCTAAAAAATGGGTCACATGAGGACATCAATAATTTTAGTTGTAGCTGGAGCCATTAGAATGTTTAAGGCACTCGTACACACATTGAATTGTTCGCTGATAACCCATATCTTAAGGAAATACAAAAATTGTTTTCACAGATATAACTCACACTTTCGAAAGGGCTTTTATATATATATATATATATATATATATATATATATATATATAAATATATAAAAAAAGCAAATGTAAATGGATATAGATCCGACAGAATGAAAAAAAATTTGGAAAAAACAAACAAAAAAAAAAATGCAATTATGTTGTTTTTAAAATGAAAAAAAATTCAGACGTCTACGTTTTGTTTTATGTCCATCGTCTTTGTCAAATTGAACTTAATTGTATTAAAATAAATATTGTCCTGAAAAGGTTTTTTAAACCGAAACGTCAGACGTCGACATTTCATTCATTTTAAAAAAATATAATTGCATTTTAATCTTTTTTTGTTTATAAAAAACATTTTTTTTTCATATATATATATATATATATATATATATTTATATCTGCTTATGTTATATATATATATATATATATATATATATATATACGTTATTTTATATTTATTACAAGAATATATATATAAATATGTCATTATGCAATTTCTGACCATAGGTCTCTGGTTGGAATCGGTAAGAGAAAGAATATACAACGGACATCAAAGGAAGAAATTTAACAATAATTAGTACAATTAGCTCACCGGACAGTCATCGCTCTTTGAAATTTAACCAGGAGGTACCAAGAACCAAAAACATATTCAAACCCAGCAGAATCCGCCATTACTAGAACTTTGCGAAATAAATGTGAGTTTACAAGTTATATTTGTTTCTTGATCAATTTATAAATTATCTTTGAATAAAATATAAGGCTAACTATCCACTATAAAGAAAGAAAAGATAGTAGTAATACTAATTGTAACTCTGATTCAAAGTACTAAATTGCATTGTGTGTGGGTGTAATATGTAACGTCGAAATGGGTCTTTTGTTTAATCAACAATTTGAACGGATTTTATAAAGTTCCTTTTAAACTAGTGAATAACCTGCCATGAACATTGGTTTGAAAAAAAGATATTTGAGATCCTCCATTAATATGAGTTTTGCTTTCGTGCAAACAAAAGTGTTGACGGCTATCAATCACTTTTATCTACACAATTTGACTCACGAGGTTTGAATCAATCTGTGGTATGTTTTTTGGTGCCAGCATCTGGGATCGTCTCCCAGGACGATATTATGAAGTCATCCACTTGGTAACCAATGGAAGATTCGAACGTGGGTTACATGGACGTAACATTAACTTTCTAACCAACTAGCCCAATAAAAAGGCCTGTAATTATATTGATAATTACCCAGCCTATTTGGGCTTAAAATAATCTTTTTTGAATATTTACCCCTCAAGGACCAACCTTTAGAAATATATATATAGATCTAATTCGTATGAAAGAAGAAAAAAAAAATATTGTTAAGAAAATAGTTTAAATATTATTCATATATGTGTTTATCAAATATTGTACATATATTATAGGACATTTTTATACCAAACAATTAATTCTATATGTTTCATATGTATCCCTAGATAAATGTGTTCTACGATTAAAAATTCTTTTAAATTTGATAATTTTTTTTTAATATTTAAAGGCAATTTCCAAAAATTATGAAAAAGCATATGTTGGAATCATAATTTTTTTAAAAAAGGAATAAAATAAAATTAAAATTCAAAGTTTATTTTTGTTTAAAATGCAATGTCAGATTAACAGCGTTGCTTAATATAAAATTTACATATGTATAAAATATTTTTTTTTTTTTTTTTTTTCGGCGTTTTTTCTTATGAAATGGTAGCTATATATTTTTTTATCAATAAATGCAAATATTTTATATATATATATATATTATATATTTTCGGAGCCATGAGTATAAAAAAAAAATATATATTGATAAAGTCCATAATCTATTTCATGTTTTTATTTATTTATGAAATGTATATTTTAATTGAAACTGCTAGCTAAATTTTCTCTTCTTTAAAAAAAAAAAAAAAATGCGCCTATCCGGCAAAATTTATAGTCCACTAAGATAATCTGAATTTGAAATGTTAATGCCTTAGAATCCTCGGCCAAAAAATATATATATATATATGAAAAAATGAAAAATAAATGATTATGAACGCATTTAATTAAAGGGAGGAATTTAAACGTAAAAAGATTTATTCAATATATATATATATATATATATATATATATATATATATATATTTTTTGTGTGTGTACCTGTTTTTTTAATATATAATGATCCATGAGATACGCTAATTAAATAATTAATTAAAAACATTAATATATACAAAAGAAAACCATATATTATTAAAAAAAAAATATATTTTATATGAAAAAAAATGAGACATATTATATTATATTTATTATAAAATTCACGAGGTAGTCGACAAATCATTTATCTTAAATATACATATTAAAGTTTAATGGGATACGAAGACCATTTTATAAACTCGACGAAATGTTAATAGGATTCGAATTAACTATCATATATATATATTATATATATATATATATATATATATATATATAAACATAATGTAAAAATTTCCCAATTTTAAGTTTTGACCTCATCCATATCTGTATCTATCAATGAGAATTTTTTTTATACACATTAACATTTATTATTTCTTCAACTGTTCAATTTATATTAAATAATTCAACCTTTTAATATATATATTGCATTAATGACGGTGTGTGTGGAAGCATGTGATTTGATAAAGTGCAAACCAAAAATAAATACAACAGTCTTGAGCATATATATATATATATATATATATATATATATATATATTTCAATAAAGGTGCAATTAATTTACAAATTGAATTATTCATACAAAAAAACAAATACAAAGGTTAATGATTTAATTGGCGAGAAATCCATCGTAAAAACAATTCAAATAATATACAAAAAAAAACCCCGAACCTGTTTATGAATGAAAAGAACCTTTTTTTATAAATTTCTGTTGCATGAGTTCTTATTTTTTTACAAGCTTTCGTCTGTTCCTATTAGACATCCTAAGGTATGGAATAGATTTTGTTCTTGTTTTTAACTCTCAGTAATAAGAGGACAACGAAAATATATTGTATTTTGTAATACAAAAAATGCTATGACATTAAAGTTATTGTTTTTAAATAAAAAGTCGCAACGCTGATTTTGAATTTAAATTTTACAATTGTGCGTTCTTATACAAATATGGTGATAAGTGAATTTTATTTTAATATACATTTTCTTAAAAAAAACATCTACAAACTGACCCAATTATATAATTATATCTGAATCTATCAAGTAACAAAATAGCCTGTCTCAGTATGAAAGTATATCGAACAGACATATAATTACGTATTATTCACATATATACATATCCTTTTAAACTCTCTGTTATTACATATTAGAAAACAATCCCATACCCATACATCATTTACAATTAAATCATTTTTTCACACACACACACACACACACACACACACACTGATATCCATATATATATATATATATATATATATATATATATATATAATATAAATAAAAGTCTTTGTGTGTTTTTTTTTATAATATATATATATATATATATATATATATATATATATATATATATATATAGAACTCGTTAGGTAAATAGATAAATTCTTTAGTATAGATGTTAGATAGATTTTTAAAAATATTTTTGTAACTATTCAATGCAATTTAGAGCATAAATATAATTATATTGAAGTTTTCGGGTCTTTTTTTGAAACATGAGAAAAATTTGAAGCGTTAGAACATGTGATTTTAAATAACGCATTATATATATATATATATATATATACACACACATACACACACACACACACATAACATAAAAATAAGATAGATATATATATATATATATATATATATATATATAGATATTTACAGAAACTGCAATAGATAGATATATGGATACCATATACTGAGATCCATATATAGACGCTATATATATATATATCCTCATATATATGTATATAGATAGATAGATATGTACAACGACCATATGATAATGTAAAATAGCATTACTATATGTCTTATCTCATATCAGGAGAAGTGGTTTTTCTTTATTTTAAGCCGATGTTTGTCCCTGCATTTGGTTATATATTAACTGAAATATTTTCTCCAGGTAGTTTATCTTAGGATGTCCGAACCCTAGATATGAATATCCACTCAAAATGTGACTCGAGAACTTTGTCAATTAGATTCCAATATTGTCTGGACAAAAATAAATATTACTGAAAGATACTTGAAAAGGTGTTCTTTCCAACTTTTTGCTTTATGTATTTTATAACTTAAATACTATTAAAAAATAATATAATATATATTTAATTAATTCTTCTTTAATTAATTTTTATTCTAGAAAATTAATTATTTTTTAAATTCTAACTGGAAAAAAGTATTCGTACAAATCAATTATTAGAATAAAATAATCAATTAATTATGAAAAAGTATATTCTAGAATGTTCCAGTAATGTTATCAGTAATTATAGTTAACGCTATTAGCCATTATCAGAGCATTCTGCAATTTCTAGTCTTACGAGAAGGTTCTAATAATGCCTAAAGGTAAAGAATTGACTATTTCACAAAAACAACACATTTTGTCTCTTTGGAAAGATGGGAACAGTTACAGAACGATTTCTAACAACCTGAATATTCCTTTTACTACAATTGCTTCGTTCATTGCAAGGTTTAAAACTCGTAACAGCGTCGAAAACCAAAACGAACAGGTGCTCCGAGGAAGATTTCTCTAAGATCAGCAAGGATATTAGGACGCCAGATCCAACAAAATCCACAGGTTACCCGAGAAGAGCTTCAGGAACATCTGCGTGCATTAGGGATTAAAGTAACCAAGCGTACAATAAGTAATGAACTACACAAAAACAGTCTGAAATCACGCATCCCAAGGAAGACTCCACTCCTCTTGAAATGACACAGAGATGCTAGGCTAAAATTCGTTGGAGAGCATAAGGATAAAGAATATTCGTTTTGGGAAAAAGTACTATGGACAGATGAAACTAAAATAGTTGTTTGGTCATAATTATCGAAATCATGTGTGGAGGACGGACGGTGAAGCCTACTTACCAAAGAACACGTTGCCATCTGTAAAGTTTGGTGGTGGCAGTATCATGATCTGGGGCTGTTTTTCTGCAAAAAGGTGTTGGCAGAATATCAATAATAGATGGCAAGAGGAATGCCGAAAGCGACCAGAAAATCCTGCAAGACAATTTAATGCGTTCTGTTGAGAGACTTCGGCTACCACCTGATTGGGTTTTCCAACTGGATAATGATCCTAAGCATACCACTAGATCTACAAGGAAATGGTTAGCTGAAAGTAACTTTAATGTCTTACAATGGCCAAGTCAGTCCCCAGACTTGAACCCAATCGAGAATTTATGGCGATATTTGAAAATTCAAATTGGGAAAAGAGCACCAACAAATATCAAGAATTTGAAGACAATATGCCAAGAAGAATGGGACAAAATACCACTCAATGTGTGCAAATCATTAGTTGAGACGTACAGGAATAGACTGGTAGCTGTTGAACTCAATAAAGGATATTCCACAAAGTATTAAATTAAGTTAATATGCTTTTTTTGTTTTTGTACGAATACTTTTTTCATCAGTTAAAATGAAAAAAAAAATGCATTAATTTCTGTTAGAATAAGAATTAATTAAGTTTATTACTATTTTTAATAAAATGTATCTTTACGCATAAAATGTATCAAAATTTGTTTTAGTTAAGGCTTTTACATTTATAAAAATACAATTTTTCATGTGTACGAATATTTATTTTCCCCACTGTATATATTTATTATACAAAATATCTTTGTAAAAAAATAAATTTATTCAAAACCAAATTTTTATATACATAGATATATTTTTTGAAGACGTCGGAATTTTTTTTTATCCTGTAGATGATCTTGTTTTATTTCAGAATAAAAGCCATAATTGACTTTGTAAATTCATTTTTATTTAATTTTTTGTTTTTTTTTAATTTTTTTGAATATTCGAGAATTAATCTCATTTGCATAAATTAAGGATTTTAAAGGCCAAATATACCATTGGTATGTATTTGTCTACGGACGCAAATGTCTGAGTAGCTATTTTTCCTGTTTAGTGGTGCACTTGATATTTTTCATATTTAGAAAAAGATTTCCAAAACCACCCTCCTGACTTAGGGCGGATTGAATTAACGTGATTCTAAACAAATATAACGATTCCAAAAAATCTATATTTTGCCATTCAGTATATATTTCCAAAATTCTTACAAGTTATCTTTTTTGAAATAAAAAATATAAAATGGCGATAATTTAATGATATCTTAAATTAACATTTTCTTTCAAAAATATATATATATATATTTATTTAATTTAAAATTACTTTAATGACTGTTCATTCTTTTTGAATTATTAAAGATAAGTTTTTTGAAATGCAAATCACCCAAATTTAGACTTAGACTTTGAGTTTTTTATACCGAGCTCAATTTTTTTAGATAATAAAACACATAAAGAATATTTTATATTACCTTTTTGGATCATATTAAAAATATGCGTTTTTTTAATAAAATATAAATATATATATATATATATATAGATATATAGATAATAGATAGATAGATAGATAGATGCAGATGTTTGAAATGATTCAATATTCTGTTTTGTCACATATTCTAGCATCTTCATTTCAAATAATTTTTGCCAGGTGATATTTCTATTTATCCATTGAGAGGGTTACAAATTCTCATGCACCTTTAATAATAATCATATTTTTCGGTGACATTAAAAAATTTTATTTCCTCAGGTCTCCCATAGGGGTACATCTATTCAAATTTTTATAAAAATGTAATAAACGGTATTTAAAGTTTTTGATATTTCATTTTGTTATTAATATTTATATTCAGAGTGCAAATTTGTTAAATATATTAACTTATTATTTTTTTTGAAGACATTGTATTAAAATCAAATTCGGGTTAAGCCAATGTGAATTATTTTTTATTTTAAATGGGAGAAGAAAGGTTTGCAACTCAAACATTTTTTGTAAATATACCATGACTGTTAAAGGTGGGTTTGCATTACAGCCAAATTTTCATAACTTAGCTGTCCAAGTGATTTTTTTCATGGAGTATCTATATGTTGATCTTATTCAGCCATTTTCCGTTCATCCTAAACTTAAAAAAACATATCTGGAAATTCTTACCATTATGGAAGAAATTTTATGTTCATAGGCTGATTTGCATGATGGCTGTCGGTCAGGCAATTTTTCAAATCCATTTTATTTTTTTCAATGACTGAATTTCAAAAAAGGCAAAACTTGTACATTCTAATTAATATTATATATCAGGCATCTTTTTTTTATTTTATTATTTTTTTCAATTTGGTTATAAATTTTACGGAGAAAAATGGAAACGTACAAAGACAGTTAATGACGAAGATTTAGATAGATAAATAGATAGTTAGATTAGATAGATAGAAAATAGATAGATAATATGTACTTTCATTATTTGAAACAACTGGTTTTTAATTTTAATATTATTTCACCATCACGGTCAGGTCGAAAAATTGAAATTACTGGGTGTGGTTGATAAAATATTTTTTTTCCAAAATTTATATTTGCGTATTATACAGTCAGGATGAATGCATTTTCGGTTTTTTAATGAAATTTAAACAAAATGCGTATTATTAAGTCATATAAAAAAAAAAAAAAACATTTTCATGGCGCCAATTTTTAAGGGATTTAGAGTATGGTTTAGTTGTCTTACGGCTATACATTTACGATGAAAATTACCCCAATAAAAAAGAAAATCATTGTATTAAGTTTTTTAAAATAAAAAAAAATTACCATTGAACAAAAAAGGAATATTAAATAGATTTCATCATCATCATGTATTTTCAATCATGGAATCTTTTGTATAATTTCAATTTTTTTATTTAAAAATAAAAAAAAAATAAAAAAACTAAAAAAAAACGCATTTCAATTCAAATTGAAATGGTTTTATTTGAAATAACGGAATTAATTCGTTGAAAAAAATTAATTTGTTAACTGAAATAGATAGATGTAGATAGAAAGATAGATAGATAGATATATATATATATATGATATATAGATATATATATATATATATATATATATGCGTTTCAATGATAATGGAAAAAATCTAAAGGATATTTTAATGAATTAAATAAAATTGTTTCCAACAGATTCATTAAAACGCACTTAATGTTTCAAAAAGAATAGATACCCATTCAAAAAGAGGTACTTTTTTTAATGGTCTATGTAACAAGCTTTAATATATAAACGACATTGCCCATAAAATATAAACAAAATACAATATGGAAACATATGGTTTAAAATTTTATAAGTTATGATATCAGACCTAAATTTTGAGACAAGCAGTATTAATCTTTAAAAAAAATAGCAAATTGGCATAGAAAAATCAAAATTAGTTTATGGCACAAATAAAAGAATTATTATAACAAATAAATTTTTAAAAGTTGGGAAAATATTTTGTATATATATATATATATATAAATATATATATCTGTTTGTGTGTGTAAATGTAGATTAAATTAAATAATATATATATATATATATTTATATATATATATATATATCCCGACATATATCGAATAAATATTTTTTAATTTAATTTTTTACAAAACAAAATCATTGTTCAATAAGAAAAATGAATAGAAAAAATTATTTTAAATTTAAAAATATACATCAACGTTCCTGATGAAAAAAAATTTAGAACCACGAATTAATCTTTAAGCATTTACATTTAAATTTAGGCAGCTCTATATTTATTAATATATTACCAAGAATATATATATAAAATATATATATATATATATATATATGATGTGTGTATGAACAGATGTGTGTGTGTGTGTGTGATGTGTGTGTGTATAGATAGATAGATAGAGAAAAATAGATAGATTAAGATTAATGGGTGTCTGAGGTTTTTTGATTAAATTTGTTTGAGGGTTTTTTAACAAAGATTTATTCTTTGAACATTCTTGGACTTTAAAAAAAAAAAACAATAATTTATATAATACAAAAAATATATATATATAAAAATATATATATATATACAGAATATAAAATAAAAGGCTATGCATAATATGAAAAGAATATATATAATAATTAAAAATAAAATATTTTCAAATAATCATAATTTATTAACTAAAATATATATATATAAATAGATATAAATAAAAAAATATTTTTTTGTTTTAAAATGAAAAATTATTTTTAACCAGATGTCGATACCAGGTTTGCGTTTCAAATCAAGAATAAATGTTTAAATTTTTTTTTTTCACCATTAAAAAATTGATTGTATTGGAAACAAAAATATTTTATAATATACGTAATTTTTCTCACTTTGTAAGTCTTGGTTTTTTTATGCGGTAAATGCTAAATTTTGAATTAAAGAAAAAATAAGTTGTTTTAAATTTGTGAACTATATATATATATATATATAAAATATATATATATACATATATATATAGATATTATATATAGATAATGTGTGATGTGTGAAAAATTTTTGTGTGTGATGTGTATGTATATATATATATATATTATACAAAATATTTCAAAATATTATTCGTTATACTTGTTTCATTTTAATTGTAATAGAAAAAAAAATTAAAATTATTTAAAATAAATTTTAAATTTATCTTAACCGAAAATATATTTTCATATTATTTTTAACATTGTTAAATTAGTCTATCCACAATAATTTTTAAATTTATTGTCATTTGAATATAAAAATGAATCATAAAAGAAGAAATATAATTTGAAATTCAAAAAAGAAATTTGTACAGAACAGGATTAGAGGATGGAAAAATGAGCATTGAGCAAGATACACTTCACATTAAAAAAAATGGAATCAAAATTTTATATTTAAAAAAAGGAAAAAATTGAGGATTTATTAGAAATTATAACATGAATATTTTAAATCGGAATATTCTCATATCCATTAAATAAAACAGAGAAAAAACAATGGATAAAAAAATACATACTGAAATTGAATTTGGAGTTTTTTGAACAGGTTATGGAAATAAAATGTGGTGGAATTTTTTTTTAGAAAAAACATAATCCTGATAAAGAATTTTAAAAAAAATTGACAAAGTGATTTTTTATTGATAAATAACCGCTTTTTGGCTAAGATTTTTTGATTTTTTTTAAATTTTCCATTTGAAATATAAAAGGAAATTAAAGGGAAGTATCATGACTTTTTTTAAATTTTTTTTTCAAAAAACGTAAATATAAATATTCAATTTTGTTTACGATGAAACATTGAGGTCAAGTATAAAACAGTCTATCGTATTTTTAAGAGGTTGAAAATAATAATCAGTATATATATCAGGTCATCCCATAAGTTCTGTCCGAATTTTAACTTTTTGTTAAAATGAACGAAATTTAAAGAGTATTTTATAATGTCTAATGGAGCTGAACATTATTTTTATGTTTAGATGCATTTAAACTGATCAAATTTTATTTCAGAGAACAATAAAATTAAATTTTGTTTGATTAAAACCCTGCTAACATGGAAGTACCCAAGAATCATTTGAGGCACATAATGTTTTATGAGTTCAAGAAAGGAAACTCAGCAGCCGAAGCGGCTAGAAACATTCACTCAGTTTATGGAGAGGAATGTGTGAATGAAAGAACTTGCAGAAGATGGTTTGCAAAATTCAGAGGTGGAGATTTCACCCTTGAAGATGAAGATCGAACCGGACGTCCAGTTGAGTTTGATGAAAAGCTTTTTGAAGCAGCCCTTGAAGAAAATCCTGCTTTATCAGTTGAGGAATTGGCAGTGGTTCTCAGTTCAAACCATACAACTGTTCATCATCATCTTCAACAACTTGGAAAAGTTCCTAAACTTGGAAAATGGGTGCCTCATGAATTGTCTGAAAACAACCTCAAATCCCGAGTTGACATCTGCTCTTCTCTCCATTCTCGCAAACTTGTTTCACCTTTTTTGGATAGACTTGTGACTGGCGACGTAAAATGGATCTTTTATCAAAATGTTAAGCGTCGTAGACAGTGGCTTGGTAAAGGGAAGGACCCCAGCCACAGCCGAGAAGGGAACTTCATGGGCAAAAGGTTCTTCTTTCAATCTGGTGGGATCGCCAAGGAATAATCCACTTTGAATTCTTACCACCTAATGCAACAATTAATGCTCAAATATACTGTCAGCAATTAGAGCGTTTGAACCAAGCTTTGAGGAAAAAAAGACCTGCCCTAGTGAATCGAAAAGAGGTGATGTTTCATCAGGACAATGCGCGACCCCACACAGCAAGAATCACGTCACAAAAGATCGAAGAACTTGGTTGGGAGAAAATTCCTCATCCACCTTATTCTCCTGATCTTGCTCCTTCAGACTACCATTTGTTTCGTAGCTTACAGAATCATTTGGAAGAAACAGCTTTTTGTAACACAGGAAGAGGTTAAAACTGACATTTGTGAGTTCTTCGAATCAAAGCCAAAAGAATTTTACAGTAATGGAATTAGTAAGCTTGTTAATAGATGGAAGGAAGTCATAGATAATCAGGGAAAATACATTGTTGATTGAATCTGTAATTAAATGTAACATTTGGTCACTTGTTTTCTTTATTATGTACAATTCAACATGAAAAAGACGATGGATATAAAAGCAATACGAATCCAAACAGATAACTGAAATCTTTTATAAGATCAGCGTTCCGTTTAAATGTGATCACGTCGTCATTAGGTGGGTGATGTTGTGAAAAGGTATTCCTAAAATTATATGTCCGTTTGTCGAGCATTAATCTTGCTAGAAAAGGGGAAATATTAAAGAATATGAGTTCATATTTCTTTCGTTAAGTTCGGAAAATTCGAATTTTTCGACCATAACGAAATTGTCATTTAAGAGTTCGTTTTCTTCATAATAATTATTATTGTTTTGTTTTCGACATAGAACTCTCGCTGGATCTATATCCTTTAGGAAAATAACAACCAATTTCTAATATTGTAATATATATATATATATATATATATATATATATATATATATATATATATATTTTATGTGTGTGTGTGTGTGTGTGTGTGTGTGTGTGTGTGTGTGTGTGTATGCATGTACTGAGTCTCCATTTGGATGCTTAAGCAAATGTATGATTTCTTATTTCATCATTTCACTTGTATTCTCCGTTATTCTTCTTTTTAGTATAATATTTGTTTCTCTATAAACGTCTTATTCTTCTCAAATGTCGTTTTAACTTTTCATTCTTATATAAGCCCGATCCATTGCCTATGTTACGATTTTCTTTCAATTTTGTTTGCCTGAAACCAAAAAAAAATTACTGAACTTTATTTTCTTGTCTTTCTTTTTCTTTCGTATTTTCATTCTTTTCGTAATCTTTCCCATTTGATCTCTCTCCTATCATTCCTTTTGTTTTTTTCCTTTTTATATTTGACGTTTTTTCTTTTTCATTGATGTACTTTCTTTCAATATTTCTCTTTTTTGTTCTTTTCAAAGATTACTAAACTGTTACATGATATCCGTCCTCTTTTGTATTTATGATTTTTCCTACAATCTCATGAAATTTTGATAAGAGACTTTTCTAACAGAAATCTGGTTCTACAGAAGGATGTTTAGTATAACATGGTCTGAACATGTTAGCAAATACGAAGTTTTAGAGAAAATGGGAGCACAAAGGAAACGTATATTTAACAAGGAAAGAAGACATGAAAAATCTGATTGTGGTTAGATAAATGGATGGATGAAAAAGATTTTGGAGAAATAATCAACTACCAAATTTATTAACAGCTTTCAAAGAAAAGGCATCTCTGGAGAGCCATGATCACATACGTCCTGATTGGACGCAGCACAGAAAGAAAAAACGTTTAAATTTTTTTTTATTTCGTTTATTGCTGTTCCAATTCTTACTGCGTTCTTTCTCATTTTTATCATTGTCCCCATCTTTCTTTCTTTCTTTCTTTCTTTCTTTCTTTCTTTCTTTCCCATGTGTTTCTTCTTTCTATTTGCATAATTTTTTTCTTAATTTTTCAATCATCTTTATTTTTATTTTTATCCTTCACCTCTGCATTACCCTCTTTCTTTACAGCATTTCATTCTTTTCAATAACAGTATTTTTTATTCTATTTTTCCATTTTCACTTTCTCTTGTCATTGCCTTGATGTCCTTCTCTTATTTTCTCCGTATTCTTCAGAGCCTACAGACACATAAATCCTTCAAAATTCTGTCGATTTATTCTTCATTCTATAATCCTCTTATAGATTTAAAATAAAGAATCCAGGCCTAATTTTATTTTTTTGCACCAGAGCATGTACGAAATGAAAGAAAATCATTTTATGGAAAAAAAAGCAACTCAATTTTTTACTTGATAAAAATAGCAAAATTTTTAATATAACATGTTTTCGTCAAGAAGAAACATTCCATTAAAAGTTGATGGATATTAATTGATATTGCCAAAATCGGAAATATATATTTCTTGTGCTAAAACATGGCTGATAACTGTGTGACACTTAATTTCCGGTTTGCACTTATGCCCAATGAATCGACTTTTCCATCGTCTTCTGTTTGTTTTCTCTTCGGCCTGATCTTTCTACACTTTGCTTCACCAAGTGAGGAAAACAGCTTCATCGAAGTGACTGAGGCCGATGATATATTTTAATAAATGTTTATGCTTGGACGAGTGTGTGTACCTCCGTATGTTATATGTATGCGTATACAAGAATTAGAGTCTGACTTTGAGTAGGCATGAAGCTATTTTGTTTTAAATATGTGACTGCGTAAGATGTGTCCAAAAGTGTGATTTTCCTTTCCAATATTTTCCTCGGTAATCTGTTTATCTTAGATTTTCTTTTTCAAGATACATCTTGCACATTTACAAATCTACTATCCGCCCGTGAATTGGATGATGCTGACATATCTGGCCCGGGAATCCTGCTATTCATCTCGAGGTTCTTGACAAAATCCAAAGAAGGATCTGTAATAGAATAAAAAAAAAAAATTTAATTTATTTATAATTATATATAATATATATCTATATAATATATATATATATATATATATATATATATATATATATATATATATATATAAAAAATAAAAAGATAAAAAATTTAAAAAAAATTACACCATTTTAATGATTATATGTATATATTATCATAATATATATATATATATATATATATATATATATATATATATATATATATATATAAATATATATATATATATATACTTCCAATCAAATGCGTGATAGGGTATTATGGTTTGACTATCATAAGTCTGTGTCTAAAAGGCTTTAATTTAAAGGGTGGATAACAGAGACTGATCAGCTCTGATGTAGTCGACTTTGGTGAGGACGTTATGATGTTTGAAAGACAAGAAACTGCCCAGTGAAATTAACGACGCCCTCTAGCGAAAAAAAGAGCGTATATTCATTTACATACATACATACATACACACACACACACACACATATATATATATATATATATATATATATATATATATATATATATATATATATATATATATATATTTGGTTGATAGATGTGAGTTTGTGACCCTGGGTTTCATTTTAGCGATCGTCAGAACAAACTGATTAATGTTTTAATTGTTTCCAACCAAATATGTTAGCTCTATCTCTGATATTGAGCGCTTTTTATTTATTTGTTTATATAATATATAAATAATTATACATATATATATTTATTTATATTTATATACACTTTTCACACACACACACATATATATATATATATATATATATATATATATATATGTATATATATATATATATATATATATATATATATATATATATATATATATATATCATATGTATTAATTAATTATATAATCGATCTTAAAGATTTACAAATCTAACAATTCGCCCGTGCATTAAATACTGCTGCCATAACTCAGCTAGTGTTCCTGCTATTCATCAAGATGGTTCTTGACAAAAATCAAAAGGAGGAACTGTAAAGTAATTGATCCTGACCAGACATCTCGACTTCTGATACGTTCTTACCAACGCAAAATTACTTCACTCCGTTTTTTCTACAAATATTTTCATGTCAACTTCTCGGACGATCTTTTTTCCCTGGTACACCGGCTACGTAAATTTAAGTGTGCTACTAAATAGGAATCTAGGTCCCACCCTTTTACTGTTGAAATAGTTAAATACAGCAGGCACTTTTACTCACAGAGTTTCTTTTCTCGCACTCCCCGTCTGTGGAGTTCCTTTCCCTTTACTTGCTTACCTGATAAATAAAATCTTCAAAGATTTAATCGCCATCTTCTGTATTCTTGAATCCTTTTCTTCTTTTGTCCTTTCCTCAATCTTCCCTTTTCCCGATCTTCACTTTCACTCTCTTTAATCTCTTGCGTACTAGTGACGCTCGGGCTTTCTTTGGGGGTGATATGATTAAAATAAAATAAAAGAAAGGAAAAGGGATTGGGCTTTCCTTTCATATTTACTTTTGTTTTTAAATTGTGGGCACGTTACACAAAGATCTTTCTAGCAATGCTGTCAGTATATTTATGCTTGCTTCTAATTATATTGGGTTGGTGTATAATTATCAGGCGGTTTTTTAAACAATATTTATTATGAAAAAAGAAACATAACCGTTCAACAATAATATTTTTAAATCAGTATGTTTTTCGACACGCATTTTAATAACCTGAAAATATAATGATATTTTTATTAAAAAAATACAGACAAAGCAGCAATTTTTATTAACAAATATCTCGTGTAAAAAAAAAAAAAAAAACGCTGGATAATTATGCACCAACCCAATATTTATATGCAAGTTATAGCACAAGATTTCAATTACTTTCCAAGTAAAAACAAACAAAAAAAGTAATTCTTCAGAACTAATAACCTAAGGTTAACGATGAAACATTGAACTATTTCAAATGGTCATAGTTTCCCAAATATTTGCTTTTAAGACGAAGTTAGACCTTCATGGACTTAATTTCACCACTGACAAGATAGTGATAAAATGGTTGTTTCTTTATACAATTCTACAAATTACCCGACTCTTCAAGTTATACTGTATTCACGCAGGGCTCGAAATTCTGAGTCGGAAATTTTAAATCCGATTCCGTTTATGTTCGTTAGATTTGCTTACGCGCCAATATCCTTGGGAAAGCTAGGAATCCAGCTCTTTCCTCTAGTAATGGATTAGTTGTTAAGACTTATATCGCTAAATCATTATTATATTCAATAATGTCTCACAATATGTATATAATTACGGCTTAAAGCAACATGCAAATCCGTAAAATCGAATCAATCTATTAAACATACTTATACAAGAGCCAGATAAGACAGAAGCTACACCTATATCTGGGCTGGACCTGGCCCAATCCTTACTTTCGGGTTTTGATTGAATTCAAAATGCCTTGATTGAGTTCAAAAGTGTCGACGAATTATTTTTCACTCTACACACACGAAACACCGTCGCTATTCTATTGCTATTTCCATGGCAAATGTTCTGAGGAGCTCCCCTTGTAACAGGGCAGTCGACCTCTTTGTGCCATACTGGAGCATGGAAAGTGTTTAATGACTTGAGGCGTCGAGAGATGTAGTAAGTTTGAACAAAGTGATAGAGTTATGGGAAAATATGTGTAAGTGTTTAATATCATTGACGTCTGATAGGAAAAAAAGTAAAATTGAAAGATAAACTAATTTAAACTCATAAAGCATTTTTTAAGGGGGACTTCGGAAGAGTTTGAACTTAAACTAATTAATCTCACTGAATTTTAAGATTTAAAATAAATCTTTAGATTTAGTCAGATTCAACAAACCTGACATACTGGCCGAATTTAATAATTCCAGGGAAGTTAACATAATGGGTTGGCCAAAAGTTCGCCAGATTTTTGGTAAAATTAGGTTATCGCTTTTTAGTAATCTATCTCGCATAGACAAGCTGATTTCAATGGTGCTATGCGTGTTTGTAATTTCTTTACGTTAGTTAAATTATTCAAACTTTAAATACATGTGTACGTGTTTTTCAAAGAGATTTTTGTTTTATTTTATGATCATTTTATAATGAAAATAATAACAAATATGCGAAAGTTTTTTGAACAACACAAAGAACTGTTTCAACTACTAATCCTTTTATGTGCGGTGTCTCTTCAGAATGTAAACGATCATAGCCCTCCACATCTTCCTTTCATTTGTAGCACTTAATAAGTTTTCTCTTTTTGCTTTTTCTCCAAAGCCTGTTCTATCATCCATTTACTCAAGCTCATTTTTTCTTCTTCTATATATCGTATCCCTTCAGAACGTAGGCGATCATTGCTCTCCACATCTTTCGTTCCCTTGTAGCTCTTAATAAGTTTTGTCTTATTGTTATTTCTCCCAAACCCTTTTCTACATTCCATTTACTCAAACTCATAAAGTATATTACGCGTTGTTTTTCTCAGTCTTTCTTTCTATTAATCTATCCAGTGTGTATCAGATTATCCCAACCCTCTTTCTTCCTTACGTGCCGCAGAAATTTCAGCTGCCTCTTCTTGATGTTAAGCGTAAGGTTACATTTTGTTTTCTTTCTCTCCAAAACCTCGTCGTTACTCATCTTTAGTCCATGCTATCTTCTGAATCTTTCTGATGTCCGTTGCTTCAAGTCTGTCTATGTTTGAGGAGACTGTACAGTATTCGCTGCCATAGAAGAGGATAGGTATGACGTAACATTTAAATACTACTAGGTAAACTTTATTTATTTAGGAAAAGTATTAGAATAATCCAGAACTTACACTGGAAGAAAAAAAAAGGCCTGCTTGGATTCAGTAAATAGACAAAAATAAAAAGAGGGAGAAGATAACGATGTGGCTTCTCGACAGATATTTACCAGGTTTCATTATTGGCAACAACCTGAATAACGTTGGATATGCAGATGACACAGCGTTGATATCAGGCACAGAAAAGAAACTATAATAGCTTGAGATGTTAGCAATGAAAAGCGATAAGAAATGGCTAAACATCACCTGTAAGAAAACAGAATCTATGTTTATCTGCAAAGGAGAAGCCTGAGACGAGAACAACGATTTGGATACACCAGAAATCAACTAAGTAGGAAAGTTTAAATATCTCAGGAAGGTCTTACCGATTGCTCAGAAATTACATCGAAATCCGAATGTCCTATTTAAATGAAAAAAAATGCCTTCCAAAAGCTCAGCAAAATATTAAGACAAAGGAAATTCAAACCTGCTACGTGATATAGGTCCTCCTATAGAAGACGAACAAATTATTTCAAAACTGAAGAAAAAAAAACTGGAAGTGAACAAAATACAGTTCTACTCATACTGAATATATCAGGGACGGTGCTTGTAAGCAACAGAGAAATCTTAATGAAAATGGAATCAAAAAGGACATTTTTTTACTCCGAAAGAGGCAGATAATTAAAAAAAAAGCGCTTAGAAAATTTGACTCAATGGAAGGCAAGACGGACATAGAAAAAGTGCCAATGAGTTTTTGTAAACTGCTGACCGAACAGATATTAAGGAGGATAATAAAAAAATGTAAACCTTAGGAGCGGGAGTTGTGGAGAGCCGGATCGCCTATGTCGTGAATTGAGAAGAAATAATCATTTGAAAACATCTGACTCCAAATAAATTACGGTCGTGGCGTTATGATGATTCAGTTTATTAAAAGTTATTGCATCTGTTATGCTTGCTATTTACATTGTCCAAACAGTTGTCCTCACCTTTATTGTCATATTCACGACGTTTCGGCCGTTGTACACTCCGGCCTTCTTCAGCTGACATACGTCGAAATTTCGAACCTTTTGCTTAGTCCACTGGGGTCAGTCAGTTATGTGCCATGCGTGATACACGCTTAGAGAATCATGTATATTTTCGATACATGACTGACGAAACAGATTTTCCCCCGCAGTAGATTGCCATTTCTTTCTGCGGTAGACCAGTTGCCATCCAAGCCTACAGAACCCTGTCTGTTCTGCTGGAGGAAGAAGAAGATGATTTATACCTTTTCCAAGGGTATTAGCACGTAAGTGAATATAATGGATTCGGCTGGAATTCGAACTCGGCTCTCCGATTCCTCAATCCGAGCTGCTATCCATTACTGGGGCAGATTTTATGACTATCTAAGTTTCAGTTATTTTCCTTTAGAAGGTCAACTCTCAAAGGCCCAGTGAGTGAAAGCGTTGTTTGAAGTAAGCCAGTCACTTTAGACAAAGGGTAGTGGGTTCAATACCTTGCTAAATCAGTGAGATGAAAAAAACTTGGAGAGTTTAGTTACTAAAAGGAAATAACTGAAACTGAGTTAGCCAGAAAAGGCATGGTACGTGGAACTAGAACAATCTATCCCAGTGTACTAAATAAAGACTTCGGGTTGAAATTCCAACTGAAGGAGGCCGGTGCGTACAACGACCGAAAAGTCGTGAATATATCAATAGAGATGATTGCAACGGTCCGAACAATGTAAATAGTATAAATAGTTATAATACCTCATGTCAGTGATATAGACAGATGGTGTTATAGTTGTTATTGTGGACTATAAGATACTTGCCAAAACTTTAAATATCTGGGAAGTGTTTAACAGAGGAGGGAGGCCGTGACACTAAAATCTGAAAGTGAATTGGGAAAGCGAACAATGAATTTCAAAAGATATGCAAAGTTTCAAGAAACAGACAAATTTAGTTAGAGACAAAGAGTACTGACCTGTTATATAATAGTCATCCTATATGGCAGTGAATGCTGGACAAACTCCTCTCAGATGAAGAAGAGACTAGAAACAACGGATATGTGGTTCTGCAGGAAGATACAGGGAATGGCATGGACCTAACATGCGAGAACATCGATAGATGTTTAAAGAAAATGCAAAGAAAAAAAACAATTGTACTTAACAGCGGGGAAAAAAATCAAATTTTGAGAGCACATAATAAGGAAAAGGGACTTGGAGATGTCGATACTCAGATTCAAGGCAAGATGAAAACAACACATAGCCCACTTTGCGTAAACGGATCGCGAATGAATGTTTAGGAAAGATTAAAACAAAAAAAAACATTTTGGAGAGATACAAAGGATAGGAACTTGTGGAGAGCCATGGACACCAAAGTCCTGATAATTCACGTCACATAGAATTATAAGAAGGTAAATGTCATTTCTTATGTTAAGAATAGTTTTAGTCAAGATGCCAACGAAAATAATTTATTTAATCCCTTTTTTATAGCGCCACACTGTACTATGCTTATTAATATTTGCACATCATAAAAAATAAATCTTCAGAAAAATGACTTGAATCCGAAACCAGATTCCGTTTAATCGAACACATTTTTAAGAATCATTTGGAAGTCAATTAAAAAGACTTACGGAAAATTATTTTCATGAATATATCCTAAAATATCTGTTAAAATGCGAATTGACAATAACTATTAAATGTTCTTCATAATCACAACGGAGTGATAATTTTTTTTTGCAAATATTCTCTGTCGAGGATCAGAGTATAAAAAAAAGAAAACGCCTTCCTGAATTAATTTGTGGGGAGCATCTTTATTCCTAAGTATATATTTTACTTTTAGACTTATATATGAATAACAGAAGTTACTTGGAAAAGAGGGATGCTTCTCGTTCAAAACGTAATAAAAAGAAAATGAGAAGAAATCACAACCCCTCAAATTATACATAGCAATAAAAATCACAAAATAAATCATGCGTAAAATCAAATAGAGAATAAGGCAAATATCTCAAGCTTACCCCAAAACATGCAAACACTGCCAACATTACATATAATGTAAAGTAGCGGTAACTTAATAACTCCTAAACAAAAGATGAGAGTTCATTCACAATTAGAAACACGAAAATAAATTCTTTATACGCTACCTAAACCACATCATGGTCAATAATATTAAATAAAATATCATAACCAAAATCTAATAAACTGCACTCCAAATACACTATTTAGATTATTCGGACTATTGTCCTAATCGTTGTCACCATTTCTATCACAACGTTTCAGCCGTTGTACGCTTCGGCCTTCTTCAGGTGTTTTGAATATCAAAATGATCCCTTTAATTCGCTCACTTGGGTAGACTCAAGGACACATGGCACAGTGGATAAAGGCGTTAGTTAGATCCAGTGACAGGACCCAAAGAGTTTGAGTTCAATACCTGGTTAAGGCGGTGGAGTACTTGGAGAGGAGGAATTAATAGGAGATAATTGATAACTGACATCCATTAAACATGGCACGTGGAACTAGAACAGTCTACCCCTGTGAGCGAAATAAAGGCTCCAGTTTGACATTCCAACTACCTGAAGAAGGCCGGAGCGTACAACAGCCGAAACGTTGTGAAAACATGGCCGCAATGATGAGGACAATAGTCCGAATAATGTAAATAGTGTACATGATACCTCTTCTCAGAAATATAGACAGATACTGAAAGGCCGAAACGTTGTAATAAATATGGCGACAAAGATGAGGACAATAGTCCGAATAATGTAAATAGTGTATATAATATCTCATCTCAGAAATATAGACAGATACTGAAAGGCCGAAACGTTGTTATGAATATAGCAACAAAGATGGGGACAATAGTCCGAATAATGTAAATAGTGTACATAATACCTCTTCTCAGAAATATAGACAGATACTGAAAGACCGAAACGTTGTAATGAATATAGCAACAAAGATGATAATAGTCCAATTGAATAATAAACATATATAATATCATCTCAGAAAATAAAGATGGGAAACGTTGTAAATAGTCCGAATAATGTAATTAGTGTATATAATACCTCATCTCAGAAATATAGACAGATACTACACTCCAAATATAGGAACACAGATGATAAAGGAGCGAAAAAAATGGAAAGCATAAAGTAATTAATAAATAATACATGAATAATCAATATATAAACATGCAGTCAACATGAGCACGGATAAAATTGACCTATTTGTATATATATTTCATCGAACCACCCAACCCACATAAATAAACAATCTAGAGACCCGTTCCATAATTAGCCTCAAACAATAGCCCTAAACAAAAGAAATTAAGGAAGACTAGTTAACCTTTTCCACAATTCATTTCCTCCAAAATACGCTAGATATATAGCCCGTTAATTGAGTACTGCCTGTTGGAGCTAAAGTTTATTCTGAACTGGTAAAAATTACATTTATAATGCAATCTGGATTGGCCTATATCCACGCTGGTTATAGCTATATATAAACGCTCTCTTTGCGGTATTGAACCTGCTTCACATATAAAGACAAGGTCATTTTATACACTACACGCAATCTCTCTCTCTCTCTCTCTCTAT
Source organism: Acanthosepion pharaonis (assembly GCA_903632075.3). Lineage (NCBI taxonomy): Eukaryota > Metazoa > Mollusca > Cephalopoda > Sepiida > Sepiidae > Acanthosepion > Acanthosepion pharaonis. Next base: position 190,273 of record CAHIKZ030001820.1, read on the forward strand.
ATATATATATATATATATATATATATATATATATATATATATATATATATATATATATATATATATATTATAAAAAAAAAAAAAAAAATTAAATCTTCAGACACACTGGGTTGTAGATTAATATTCTTTCGTTTTTTTTATTATTATTATTTCATTTAGATTCCTCGACTAGTTTCGGCCCAAAAAATGGCCATAATCGGGAAGAGAAATATTTCTGCTTGCTGGTAGCAGTAACTAATCAAATTTACCAAATTACGAATAATCCTTCCCAGACAAAGAAGAAATTATGCCAGTTTTCCTATGTTTATTTCGAAAGGAAATTACAAGAAATTTGGTCTCAATTTCGACTTACTTAATCATCATCAGGCCCGATAGAAGTGTGTTGTGACGTAAGGTCTATTGCTTTATATATAGATTTGAGGATACGGGATCTTAACTATCAGGAGGGATTATCTATATACAAAAATCAAGAAGTATTATTTGCCTAAATTTCAAGAGTGATTATTGACTAAACATAATATATCCATAAAGTGACATATATTTTTTCTTGGGATTGAATGACGATATTTTGTAGAAAACTTAAGTTGCCATATAAGTCCCTGTAAAGACAACATGCAATGGGTCATAACTAAAACAAAATCATAATTTACCGATAGAAATATGTCATTCTCAGCTGACGAATTCTAAGAAAGATCAAAGCGAAGTAGAATTTGCGTGATATTGATGGAAAATAATTTGCTATTAAATCTAAGGAAAGTAACCTATATGAAAAACCTATCTTTACCATGACAAGTAATTGTCATTTTCATCGGCAAATAGGATTCGTGAGATGTTGGGAAAAGGAAAAATGTGTCATTATTTAATAAATGATACCTTCATGTCGTGAAGTTTTCACTCAGCGTGATATATAGACATTTGTATATTCTGTGAAAAGAAGATTATTTACAATGAAAGTTGAGACCAAGTAGAAGACATAATAAAATGATCTATTCTATATTTGATGTTCCTTATTTATTTGTAAGCCAGAAGCATTAGATACATAAGCTTATAGATAACTGTGTGACAGCTATAATTTTCTTTAAGAACGGAAAACTAAATTTTCGATATATATATATATATATATATATATATATATATATATATATATATATCATGTATTTTCAGGTAGTAAGTATTCATCCAAACGAGTTTGATTGAAAATAATTTTATTTGTCCAATTTCCGGATAATCAGTATAATAATAATAATAATAATAATAAACAATAAATAGATAAATAAAATAAAAACCAATTACATTAATAAATAAATAAATAAATCGCATTCTTTTGTTCAGTATCCTTCCCAATATTTACACATGACGTCTTATTAGAGCATTTCTAAAGTTCAAAGAATACCAGGATGCATACAAAAGAATTCTAACTACCAAAGAGACACCACATCGGTACTTGAAAATGGCTGCGAAAGTCAAGAGAAATTGAACAAAAATAACAAAATATGAACTTTGGACAGTTTATCCACAAGTTCGAGCACAAGACTCAATTCCTTATCCGTAAATTGGAAAAATAGAACAAAATGATAATCAGACCGTCCGTGTCGATTCTATTAATCTCAATCTCTCTCTATCTCTCTGTCTCACTGTCTCTCTCTTTTCTCTCTCACTGTCTCTTCTCTCTTTCCCATCTCTCTCTCTCCATCATCTCTCTCTATATATATATATATATATATATATATATATATATATATATATATATATATATTATAGTGCTGGTGATAATAAAATAGTGCTGAAGTAATACAACAGAACTATTAAGTATATATTAATAAATATAAATATTATCCTTCACCACAAGCATGACTCGGAGTTTCAGTGCCCATTCAAGTGCTGAGTATGATCTGGCCGTTGCGTAATTTGAATTTTAAAAAATATAACTGGATATCACAATTAGAAAAAATAAATAAAAATCATAATTTTTGTTTTGAATATTAATTTTTTTTTTTAAATTACATGTTCTTGTTTAAAAATAACATATATATATATATATATATATTTATTTATTTATATATATATTTATTTAAAAATATGATTTATTGAAAATATGATTTTGACTAAGAGGTCTCATTTTCAAAAACAAGAGAAAAAACTTCAATGCGTCTAGCATGCAACAGTCTGTCGCCTTAGTGTTGACTTCAATGTTAACTTTTATATTTACATATGTTCTATCTCTGATATTGAGCGATTAATCCCATGAATATATAAACCAAAAAACTATATATATATATATATATATATATATATATATATATATATATATATATATATATATATATATATTTGTGTGTGTTTTTTTTTTTTTCTGTCTTTACTTAAAAATCGGAAACCATAAAACTAATACTCTATGCAACCTCAACAAACTAACTAAATAAATAAATCAATGAATAAAAAAAAATAATTAAAAAAAAAATAATTAAATTAATAATGATAAATATAGCAAATTACTAATGTGGTGTAGAGTGGGTCAATGTTAAAAGTAATTATCAGATTCCTAACAAAGAAATCTGACAAATATTGCAATAGACAATAACGAGACAAAAAAAGAGAAAAGAACAGGGCAAAATTAAATATTGACCAAACAACATATGCAAGGCAAGCAACGTCAGTAAGGCAAATCAACATTAATAAGGCAAACCAGTAAAACCTTCCCAAATTAAGAATGGTATTAACGCACAAAGGTGGTTATAATCTAGCGATCGCTGCGTTCTGACTTCAAGACAGAAAGCAACATAAATATGTTGCAGGAGACCGAGAAGTAATCTCTCTTATTGGCTAGGAAGAAAACCTATTCTGCATCAGTGTGATCTGTATATAAATTTAGAAGAGGGATATTTTGCATCAGTTCTACTAATTGAAACCGACAACGAATGCAACTAAGTAAATGTAATGATAATAAACAGCAGTAATGACTGTAGAACTTAAATTACACAAAATAACCGATAACAAATGTGTGCCTAAATTTAAGAAACATTTCTATAAAATACTAACAAATGACAACATTTTGACACACGATAATATTTACTCAGCGGTCTTTAGAATAACTTGAAATATAACTGTTGCCATCTATCCATAACTATTAAACATTCAAGAGGAAATAACTGATCTTGCTAACCAGAATGTCTGACTGATATTTATAAAAAAGATCATCACACCATATACATGACTTGAGGTTTGTCTTCAGACATAATGCGGACGCGCGGTTTTGAACTTACAGCCACATTTACATTTAAACACACTCTATCCCTGATATTGAACACTTTTACCCATCAACACGGGATACCTTATGGCAGTCTAGTAGTGATTAAATGGCGTTCGATGTAAAACAACAAAGCCAACCTTTATACAACTAATAGATATATATTGTTTTCAACGTATTTTTTTAATATATTTCTGAGTTTAATGCACTTGGTAATCGCCTGGCACAAACTGAAGTGACAATTTTAATATTTTAGTATTCACAACCTGTTAAGTTTGTGATGGCGCAGTCTTTTTACTCATGAGAAAAATGGTAAAGGAATAATTAATACAGAAAATATATAAATTAAAAAACGAATAAATTACAAAAAATATAGTACATAATTAAAAGAAATAGGAGATTATATATGTTTGTGTGTTTCTCACTCTGTGTGTGTGTAAAAATGCATATATATATATATATATATATATATATATATATATATGTGTGTGTGTGTGTGTGTGTGTAAGCAAATAGATCCGACAGTATGCAGAAAAATATACGGAAAAAACAAACAAAAAATCCTTATATGCAATTATGCTGTTTTAATGTTAATATAATCTCAACGTCGGACGTTTCGGTCTAATAAACCATCTTCAGGACATATTCATAAAACTTTCAGTTATCTGTTTGGATAAGTTTTGTTCTTATGTCCATCGTCTTTGTCATGTTGAATTGATAAAATTAATTATATTTTATGAATATGTCCTGAAGATGGTTTATTAGACCGAAACGTCCGACGTTGAGATTATATTAACATTAAAAAGCATAATACATTATAATAATTTTTTTTTTATTTATTTATATTTTTTTCATATATATATATATATATATATATATATATATATATATATATATATATATATATATATATATATATATATATATATAATAATATTAATAATAATAATGATAATAATAATAAAGGGTCTAACCCTAATATTCCATGGTTATAATTTATTAGAGAGGAATCCAAATCATGAGACCTACAAATTCAAAAAGAAATCAGAAAATATAACTCCGGTTATAAAAATACATTTTTACTGAGAGTGTATGTGTGGGAAAGCTCTAGAGAGTGGTCACAGAAGAAAGGACAGGAAGGACTAAAGGTGAAGGTGGGGATTAAAATTCAACAGAGAGAAGTTTTAAAGAGAAAGTTAAATAACGGTTTAAATGAGTAGGATACAGACAAATATGAATTATTTTTCGATGCATAATTCGCTATCGAATCGCTGACCTAAATTAAAAATTTAAAAAACTGGTACCGGAAACGTGTGTATACATTTGTGGTGACACTACGCACAATAAAAAACGATATGATCTAAACTTAAATTTCTGAAGATGCAAGAGAAAAAAAAAGGAGGTGGGTGCCAAAATAAAAACGAAGGGCATTTATAAGAGAACCGATATTTAATCAAGAAAATTTGACAAAGCAAGTAATATCACCTACAGGTTACAAATTTAGCATAAACATAAGAATTAACGAATTAACGAATATTTAACATTGACTTCTACCTGGATTCGATCCATATATATATATATATATATATATATATATATATATATATATATATATATATATATATGCAAGTTTTAAACTTAGGTAATCCGTATGGGTAGACCTGAGGAGGATGATATCCAGAGAGCTCAATGTAAAATTCAGAGCAGATATGTTTGAATAAAAAACAGACCACGTTAAGATTCCATGTAATAAGTTATTTCACCATAACCCCTTTAACAGGGTTCTGGATCATCAGACTTTACTTCCAAAAGCTGAAATGAAAAATTAAAAAGAAATTCACACGTTTTTGACGTACCTCATCAAGTATACGTAAAATTAACGAAGTGAGGAAGTGAGGTGGGAGAGAGGATATGAGTGTGTCATATGTATCATTTCAGTTTCCTATTTTTAACCCCAGTGTGTCTGCTAGATGTTGCTCAAATTTAACGCGTCTCGTCTCTAGATATAGATGCCTAAGGGGTGAATGATAAGAACGACATTAAAGGAAGAATTTACAACAACCCCAATCAATTACACGACAGGTTTCATTCAAATTCTTAGACGCTGTTAATTCGCGTTACTTTAACGTGCATATTTGGGAGGTTAAGGTTTGATAAATATCTAAATGTCTAAACAATCTACGAAGAAATTAATTTGAAATTCGGTGGACTTTGGGGTACTTTCTATGAAACAGTCGATTGGAAAAATTCATAGACAGTACATAGATATATATATATATATATATATATATATATATATATATATATATATATATATATATATATATATATATATATATATATATATATATATATATATTTGTATGTATGTATGTATGTATGTAAAAGGAATATTTTGCTATGTTTCGATAACGGCACTTTCTAGATTTTTCCATTTAAGTAATTTACTTCCTGATTTAATAAGTCTGGTATTCTTTAAGTCAACGTTGTCTTCGAACATATTTCTCTGTATGACTAATGCATTTTATAAATTCTTAATTACAAGATCCTTTTTTATACATAGAAATAAGTTCAAACACAACTTCGACCTAATCAATAAGTTCAACCATTGAGCAATTTTTTATTTTTTAAATTATTTACCCTCGGAATAAAGTCCTTATATTTCTTTATATTATCAAAACGTATGCGAAAATTTTGCACCACAGTCTTCATCGGGTGCTTTTGTCTATATGGTAGTAATTTACTACTCGCCCTGTTTCCACCGTATCTAAATATGTATGATCTGGCCCAGCGACCAAATTCACGGACAAAGGCTTAGTTTATTAGAGTATTGTCCCGATATAGGCCTAGTCATGCTAATCGAAACGAAACAAATTAAATTTCTATATTACCTACAAGGTTTGGTTAAAAATTATCTGAAGATTACCCTGATCGACTTGATTACGAACGTAGGGGAGAGTGGCTGAAACATTGTAATAATAACAGAAGAAAATGTGGTAAATAGTCCAAGTGTAAATAATGTAAATAAACGAACTAAAAAATTCAAAAATGAATAGAGAAGAAGACGTGGAAAGCTATGAAAGTTTTTTTTTTAAAGAAATGTATTATTATTATTTGTGTATCTTATGTTTCCTGCTTTGCCTCCTTTCGAGGTGGGTCCAAACTCTGGTCTTTAAGCCCTATAGGAGAATTGTAATTTAATTGATAGCACTTTTCTCAGTATATGGGATGTTCCTAGAAATGTGATCATCTCGGAAACGTGTATGTTACTGGGGACACTGTTAGTAAAATTGTCCATTCCTTTTCTCACGAAGCCCAGAGCTCCGATTACTATTGTTACAGTCTTAATCTTCATTCCCCACTTGCTGTTAATCTCGATATCCAGACCCTTGTATTTGGACAATTTCTCAATAATTTTCATTGAGATATTTCTCTCAGGTGCTACTGGTATGTAAATAAGCATACAATTTCTGAATTTCTTGTCTTTTATATTAATGTCAGATCTGTTGACGTTTATTTTCCCGTCAGTTTGAATCTCCCAGGGGATAGTTACATCGTTATTTTGGGTAACTGTGTCTAGTTGGTGCTCATACCATCTCTCAGTATTTTCGATTTTGTGCTTCTTTCATATCTTCCTGTGCACGTATGTCGCTAGCTTGTTATGTCTGTTGGTATATTCATATATTTATTATGATTTATATATTATTATTCATATACTTATTATTATTATTATTATTATTAATAATAATGAGAAATAATTTTACAAAATAAATCCATTAGAATATTATGAAATTAATAATCATTCATTCGATTTCTCTCCCTCTCCTATCAAGGACTTTTCTATATTTAATTACACGAAGTCATTTTCTCAACTGTAAGAATGTGCGCTTAACATTCATTGGAAATTAGACATTTGCTGATTATTGATTCATCAAAGAAACTTTAAATTTTAAATAAAGCTAGAATTTGGCTAATTAGTGT
>CAHIKZ030001820.1:202500-210000 GCA_903632075.3 Acanthosepion pharaonis
CAAAATTTAAGGTATTATGGTGATTGTAATAAGAATGGTAAGAATGTGTTGTTTTGGTGTAAGAAACACTTTGCCATGTTTGGATGAGTGGTTAGCTAATTTTAAGATAAGACAGATTGATGACCAGCCTTTATCTTTCCCCACGTTTGGGTTTGTGCCATATTTTTATATTATAACAAAATAAATATTACTTTCTTCTATGGTACCACAATTTTATGACTTTTATTAGCAAAAACGTCTCATGGTTTTGTGCAGTTGAATTGGTTAAATGTAACCGTAAGTTCTATGCTAACAGCTTCTTCTTTCACACTTCTTGTGGAACTCACTTCTGGCTTTGTGCTTTCCACTGAACTTTAATCTTCAAAAATTGAAATCCAATGCCGATTGTTATCTCCTGTATTTTTGATTCCTATTCTTTTATTGTTCTTGCTCTTTATATTTCTTTTTCTTATACATTCAAACTCAATAATTTCTTGTGTCTTAGTGGCTTTACTGCCTTTTTTAGGTTGAAGTGATTAATACAAATATAAAAATGAAAAATGCTCACTCTTGATGTTAATTATTAGAACCTCGGCGTAAGAGAAAGTGTCCAGAGAAAGTTAATCTTGAAATTAGTCACTTCCATTCAGGAACTATTTGGCATTCATTGGCAAAATAATTAGCTTTATCGTTAGTTACAATTTATATATATATATATATATATATATATATATATATATATATATATATATATATTTTAAAGAACTTTTTCATGGAATAAAATATCTCAATTCCGATAACTGTTTTCGCTATTTCTAGTTTTCAGGCAGCTTGAAAACATCTCGATTATAGCAATGTGCTTTTTATATTTTGGTAAAGCTCACTTTAATTTTGTGGCGTGTGTCTCAGGGCGTATCGTCTTCTTTAATATTTACAGGAAATATTAGATGTAAGCAATTTTAATCATTAATACAGGTAATATGCTTGACCATCTCTGAACGTTAAAGAGTATGACACTTAAAGAAGGGTCTAGATCTGAAAATGCTATTTAAAAGCCTGTTTAATATTTCGCTTTTTTAACATCCAATGGTTTTGCAGACCTATCACTCTCTACGTGTTTCTTGCAAAGTCCAACCTTTACCTCACAGTCGGTGGGGGGTGTAAACGGTAGTGTCAGAGCTATGCCGCCCGGAACTTCGTTCCTGGTAGGGCCACCCAAGGCGGACAGGTCTGACACACACGCCGGCTAACAAGGGCTCTGGTGAAAAATCCAAGGAGCGTCTGCATCGGTAACCAGCGACTTCTGGTCGTTCCTGTCTCTGCGTCTGTGGGAATCCCGCGGCAAACAAGAACGTTATCCGAGTAGGCCTGGGTACCCTACTTCTGTAATTTATCCCAAGAATCTTCTTCTCATAACAGGAAGAAGCCGGCTCAATCCGCCCAGGGTGAATGCCGCATCAGTACAGTACAGTATTTATATCCTAGAGTAAATCTCTATCTATAAAAGGCAGGATGTGTGTGTGTGTGTGTGTGTGTGTGTGTGTGTGTGTGTGTAACAAATGCACGGCCACAATTTTCAACAGATTTGCACCAAAGTTTACATGCACATGCTCCAAGTTAGTGGAAAGGCCAAGACCAACTTTGTATTTCTCAACTCCCATCGATAGTGGAAATAATCGATTTTTTCATGCTTCTACGGGAGTTTTCATGTAGTTTGTGGCCATTTTCTACTGGCCAGAGTGAGAGCCTCTAGTTGGCTGCCACGAATAGGCAGGAAGATTATATTGGCCAGCGTGAGAGCCAACATCTGACTGACACGAATTTTAACTAGCATTCTAGCATGCAAAAAAATCGATATCTGCATTCGTCACAAGTGGATAAAATTTAAATCTGCATGGCACTTTACTCCAATTGGATCATTCGCTTGCTTAAACTCAACGTTGATTCTGCTTCCGCAGAACTGGGTTGGGTGTGAAAAAGTATTTGTTGTTAACATTCTTTTTTCATTCAGTTTTTCCAGTTACGAGTCCTTTTTATAAAGCTGATCGTTTTGTGTTCATTTTGTTTAGTTCTTTTTTCGTAAAAGATTTAATGTTTAGTATAGAGCTTAGAAAAAATTCGCAGTGTGTGATAGGCAAGAAGTAAGGCATGTAGCAACATCAGCACGGCAAAGGGCACTCCTTTAAAGGCAAGGAAGGGCAAAAATATTTCAAGTCAAGTGATAGCGATTGCTGTATGAGTCGTAAGATTTTTGAATCAAGCACGGACAACGCCGGGTCATGCTGCTAGTATTATTATAACTGATCTATTGAACGCGATATTTTTTGCGTTCAGAATTTATCAATTCCACATTCTGAATTTTATGATATATTCACGTTATGAAACATCATTACTCTCCTGACAGTTCTGGATCAGAGTTTCTTTTTGTTAAATGTTTAAGGTAGATATTGTTCAAACCTATTCTTATATCGACTGTGAACAACTATTATCAGCAGATACTCCTTCGCCTTCTTTGTTGAGACATTGGCTTCTAGTGTCGCTGTTTTATATGAGTAGATACTATTCTTATGCGGTACGGTATATTTAAATATTCTTAGCCTACTTCTCCATACATGCTATTTTACACACACACAGCATATTGAATATAATGCAACCCTCCCTAAGGTCATTATCCTGATTATGAGCCACATGTGGGTATGCTGACGACATGATGGGATGAGAATGATCTTGCGCCGAAAAATCAACATCCTCTATCAAGTTTTACAAGAAATTGAGCTCAAGACAAACAATTTTTAAACTGTGATTATGATTAATTTGAATACCCTTAATCTATCATAAAAATACAGGATTTAGAATCAGGAAAACTAAACATTTATGATAACTCGGTTTATGGATCAGTTATAGCAAATATAGGAAAAGAGAAAAATAAATTGAACAGAGAAATAACTATCGCAGATGCAGTCTCTCCTAAAAACGCAACTTGCTACAAAACTAAAACGTCAACCAGATAACTCGACTCAGGTTCTTCAATAACCTCGTCGGATTGAGACTGTTATATGCATGCCGTCAAATCCGTAAATTGTCAGTTGTTTACAGCTGCTTCCTAAGATAAATGGTGATAAATGGTTTGAGCGAGTGAATTCTGTCACTACAGTTCACAAACAAAGAACTATAGCAAATAACAGACACCACACCATTTTATCAGCAACAACGAAAATGGATATCTCTTTTCATTCGAAGAGAAAATAAGTCAAATTGCGAAAAATTCTTTGAGCCAGTGCATCCTAAGTGTGTCGTGTCATGAACATTCTCATTAGGCACTAAAATATAACAAACAAATAACTGTACCAAATATCAAAAGCCATATCACCTTATCGGCATGAGAAAATAATTACATATTCAAGATGTTAAAATTCTACAAAACTTTAAATAAAAGGTTAGGAAGGATCCACTCTCCATCAATAGAGGAAAGAAAGATAACAGTTACTTGAGAAACGTACTTTTCTGAGTAATTATTTTAAGAAAAATATATTATAAATTTCAACCGATAAAAATACTGGGTTCGCGGTCAGTGAAAGCTAAATAGCTTCTTAGCATTAAATTAGAGTGAAAATTTTAGCAGATCCTTACTATTGAGAATATTACTATTTGCAAGGAACGGCAAATGGTAAAACCGATTTCAAATTCTAGCTAAGTCTGTTGTAATCACAGATATATACGGAAACTTACTGAATCCATTTCTTTTCCTTTGAGCTATGGGTTAAATAGTAGTGATGACTGGTCTCTCTAAATCTGTGTGTCAGCCATTTTGGTAGATTGAACAATCTGATTTTAATACGGTGATGAATACAACAATGTTAAAAAGAAATAAATCTACAGACTTTTCCAAAAAAGCCATGACAATTCACTGATAATATAGAATAGGAATCCGCGAAAATTGATATTCTTTTACATCTTGAAGTGACGTAGGATTTAAACAAACAAAACCATATCAAACAACCGCTTCTGATGACTATTTGCCAGCGCCGATCGTCTTTAGTTGAAATAGATTAAGGGTATCAGTTGCAGGATAGCTTAACAATTAATATACTCTCTTAATTTTTGTACTTCGTATAGAGAATAATATTTATTCAATGAGAAGAAGACAAGCTTTCTCGATACTTCCAAAGAGGAAATCCTAATCATATAATATCCTTATCTAATATAATGATTCTAAATCGCTGCTTGATATAAAGGGTGACTCCCAAAATATACTCACTCTTTAAATGACAATAAATCTAAATTTATTGATTTACAGTACACATAGGTTTAATAACATTCCAACCGATAAAAATACTCCGTTCACGGTGTATGGTTTATTATAATGTATTTTTATGCTTGTTGTATCTGGAAAAAAATATGTTATCTATATTTATTAACAATATTATTAATACAATATTCACTAGTAAAAAAAAAAAAAATAACTATACAATTCAAAAATATGTTTCGGCATTAAATAACCAAGGGTTGATAATACGTAAAAAAAACAATTACTCAATTACCACTGAAAATGTCCTGCAAAAGAACTGACCTCGCTATCAATGCAGACCTTATCACCAATGCCACGGCTCTCCTAATTTACCTAGTAAATGTTGCTAACGATGCTAGACTCAATGCATCTAAAACTGAACTCATAAACTTCAACCAGCAAGGTTCTTTACAAACTGTCCGAGGAAAATCAATAAAATCTGTCGAATCTTTTACATGCCTACGAAGCGAAAGAAACTCTACTGAAAATGATGTGAAATTTCACAGATCTAAGGCTTTAGCCGCCTTCATTAAAAATGGATGCAATATCAAAATCCTATCTACCAGACAAATTCAAAAGGAGATTTTTTCGTGCCTCTGTAGAATAGATTTTAATGTATGGCCCCATTGCTTCTACGTCAAATAAAAACCTAGTCTAAGCTTGATGAAATCTACACTCGGATCCTGAGAGCTACACCTAACATCACTTTCAGACAACATTCAAATATATCACAGCACTATGGATGCATCCATTATGCAGGGTGATCCCCCCACCAAAAAAAAAAAAAAAACGGGAACTTCTTAACAATCCAATAAAACCAAAAGTGATGGAAGAAAAATATGTTCTTCATAGTAATTGAAACCGTAAAACGTGTCATTTAAGAAGCAATGATGGAATTTTCATTTTTTTAAATTACGTCCTGTAGATGGCGTCCTCCTGTACGAATGCATTCTTGAAATCTGCTGTTGAGGTTCCTCATTCACTGCTGCAAGATCTTAGCTGGGATACTGTGAATTTAATCTAGAATTCTAAATTGCGAAATGTTTATTTGCTCAAGGTCACTGTCTCGCAGTATTGCCACTTGCACATATAGGGGAAAGTGGAGAGCCTAATTCTTGTAGTTACACGGTATATAAAGACAAAGAAATATAAACAAAATACTGTATATCTGGTTCTTCAAAAATGTTAAGGGCATTCTGACTCAGTTTTGAAAGAAAAATAAAAATAAAAATCCATTTATATGCATTATAGAGAATCTTTCATCAGATTCTATAATCGAAGCTATTGATCATCTGTCACTTTCGATGTTAAAAGACAGGTTTTTAAAAAGAATTTGACTAACTTTCATAAATGTCTCCCTGATGAATATAGAATTTTAAATTCCAATGCTGAGTGATGGGTTCGACTATTTACCAGAATTCGTAAAAAAATGTTACCACCCTGAATTGTATTAAATTTGTTCATAGGTCAGAGTTTTCTGATTGCGTATACGACCGACCAACACTTCGAAAAAGAAAATCTATCGCTGTTAGGAACCAAACTCTATCGATCAAGCATTGATAATCAGTATCGAATTCCAACAAAAATGAGTCAATATTGATTGGTTTTTGGTTAGCGGCATATCAATCGGTGTGGATTATTTAATGCCAAAACTAAATATGAAAATTCAAGTATTATAATTAACTAGCAGCATGGCCCGGCGTTGCCCGTGCTTGATTCCAAAATCGTACGACTCATACAGCAATCGTTATCACTTGACTTAAAGTATTTTTGCCTTTCCTTGCCTTTACTATACTTTTTTACTTTGCTATGCTGATGTTGCTACATGCCTTAGTTCTTGCCTATCTCAAACTGCGAATTTTTTCTAAGCTCTATACTAAACATTAAATCTGTTACAAAAAAAGAACTAAACAAAATGAACACAAAACGATCAGCTTAAAAAAGGACTCGTAACTGGAAAAACCGAATGAAAAAAGAATGTTAACAACAAATAATTTTCCCACCCAACCCAGTTCTACGGAATCAGAATCAACGTTGAGTTTAAGCAAGCGAATGAGCCAACTGAAGTAAAGTGCTGTGCAGATTTAAATTTTTCCCACTTGTGACGAATGCAGATATCGATTTTTTTTTTTTACATTTTAGCATGCTAGTTAACATTCGTGTCAGTTAGCTGTTGGCTCTCACACTGGCCAATAGAATCTTCCTGCCAATTCGTGGCAGCCAACTATAGGCTCCCACTCTGGCCAGTACAAAATGGCCGCAAACTACATGAAAACTGCCGTAGAAGCATGAAATATCGATTATTTCCACTATCGATGGGAGTTGGAAATGCAAAGTCGGTATTGGCGCATGCAAATGTTGGTGCAAATCCGTCGAAAATTGCGGCCGTGCATTTGTTACACACACACACACATACACACACACACACACACACACACACACATCTTGCCTTTTATAGCTAGAGAATCAAAAGAGTGACATTATTTCGTGATTACATAATTATGAAGCTGCACTTTTTTTTACCAAATAATCTTAGAAAATCAAACGTGGAATGAAAATTTGTTTCTCCTTCCCATTTTGATAATGTATACCAGGTCAATAGATATATTGATCGTAATTTCACTACAAAAATGTATTGCTGCTATTTTTACTATAAAATATATATTTTCATACTTTCCCAGTGTTTTGATATTTGTATCGGGGTTCATAATTTTCCTATACCTGAGACCCTTACAGGTACTAAGACACCGCTCCTCAAAACCTCCAGTCTCTTGATCAGAATCCCTGCTGTCGGATGATGTTGATCGTCTTACCCAAGATTACATGACTTAAGAACTTCAGAACTGATAACCTAAAGAAAATGTCCGAAAGTATGAGATGTTTACGTTCGTTAACTTTAATCGGAAAAATTCTGCACTATTTTTAAATATAAAGGCTTGTTATAATATATTTTTATGAAAGTTGTATCTGAAAATATATTATATTATCTATATTTATCAACAATATTATTAATAAAATATTCACTAGTAGAAAAATAATTATACAATTCAAAAATATAGTTCAGCTTTAAATAAACAAGGGTTGATAACCCGTAAAAAACAATTACTCAGTTACCACTTTCAATCAAAAAGAAGACATTCCGATGAGTTTTTTTGTGCATTAAATTTTAGGGGAAATATATTGTTAATTTCAGTAGCAATATTATTTGTTATTTAGTTGCGGGATTTTATGTT
>CAHIKZ030001820.1:215000-220000 GCA_903632075.3 Acanthosepion pharaonis
TTCGTATGTAAATTCTGTTGCATGTTCGACTAGTTTATCTACAGGATCATGTATTCCAGTATGGTGGCTATATATTAATAGAGCATCAGCAATATATCGGAAGTATGTTGATTGTTTAGGTAAAATGTTTTGGAAAGTACCAGATTCGAGATATTCTAAGAAAATACATGCCATCATCTCACTTAGAAGGCACTCCGTTAGAAATCCAATTTTTTTTTGTATAAAAAATTATTACATTATTTACGTTATTCGGACTATTGTCCTCATCTTTTTCGCCATATTTATCACAACGTTTCGGTCGTTTTACGCTCCGGCCTTTTTCAGGTGGACACATAGCACAGTGGATAAAGGCGTTGGTTAGATCCAGTGAAAGGACCCAAAGGGTGCGAGTTCAATACCCGGTTAAGGCAGTGGAGAACTTTCAGAGGGAAATTAGCAGGAGATAACTGATAACTGACATCCATTAAATATGACACGTGGAACTAGAACAGTCTACCCCGGTGAGCGAAATAAATGGTTCGGTTCGACGTTCTAACCACCTGAAGAAGGCCGGAGCGTACAACGGCCGAAACGATGTGATAAATATGGCGACAAAGATGAGGACAATAGTCCGAATAATGTAAATAATGTACATAATCCCTCATTTCAGAAATATAGACAAAAAAGTATTATTAAATGTGAAATAACCTTGATTGAATCGGCAGGATTTTATTATTTTATCTATTGGTAGGAGAGCTTTATCATTGATTGTTGTTGTGGTAGGATCCACCTAATTTGCATAGTGGAGTACCGACCATATAAATATGGGTGGTACCGGGAAGAGAGGAAGGAATCAAGAGATTCAACCAGAGACTCTGCCCGACTGCGACTCAGTCAACACATTCTCCAGGAACGGTCTTACCAGGAATATACAAAAGACTATATGTAAATATTGTGTACACTTTCTTGTTTCAATACATTTTGTTCTAAGTACATTTTGTGTTGCATTATTATTCCATGCATTAGTCAAGTTTCAACAATTGTACTAGATGCTTTTTTAAATTTAAGCATTTTTCAACCGGTATGTTGGTGTAAAGTGATTTTTTATCTAGTGTTTGTCTGGCATATTATTTTTCCTTAGATTTAAACTAGATTGTATGTTTTTTTAAATATGATTGTTCCGAGGACAGGGGTTAAATTTCGGTAAAACCATTCGTCTTTTTGTATCTAATCCTGAATTAATGGAGTCCATGAGGATGCCTGTTTTTTGAGGTTTAGGGTAGCCGTGAGGTCTGGGTATTCCAGTCTGATATTCTATTAGACTATATTATCATCTTTTTTTCATCTAATCGCATTGTTAAATATTTTGTTTCAGTAATTATTTTCTGTTCATTTAATTTTCTTCATATGTGTATGTATCGTTAAACAGCGGATTAAGTTTTTCATGTGTGTTTTCTTATTCTTGATAACAATCCCACCTCACTTGTCCGTGGAGGTAATGCCGACATTTTTCTTTTCTTCTAGGGTTTTTTGTTCATCTAAGGGGAAGACCGGTTCTAACATAAAATCATTTAAATATAAAGCTATCCGATACCATAATTTTGGTTTAAAATTTCCCTACTTTGTAGAAGAGATATTTGATAGAATAGTTAAAATGATGGACAGAATAAATTCACCAAATCTTCAATCAAATGTTAATAACTGCCACTATAGAAAGCAACAGTGAAAGAACTTTACCAAAGATACACATAAAATGCACTAAGGATCACATAAAAAAAATAAGGAAATATGAGGTCCAATCTTATGAGATGCGTGAAATTGGACAGACAGAACTATTTCGTGATCAACTTCTACGCTGGGATCTTCGAAATAGGAGGGATAACAACGTCTTCCGGAGTTGTTCCGTCTTTTCCATTTCACTCAAGTGTGTCAACTCAGTATAATTAAAGCATTATCCAAACACTGTGATTGCCCCATCAAGCCAACGCCATGTGTGAAAAATGTTAAGTTTTCAACCCTGGGGTCACATGGCCGGAAATCGAACGATACAACTACACGGCCACGTGCCATATATATATATATATATATATATATATATATAATTGTTTGTGTATATGCTAGCACGAATATATATATATATATATATATATATATAGATAGATAGATAGATAGATAGATATTTGTGTGTCTTAAATGCAATTGGAAACAAATATATATATATATATATATATATATATATATATATATATATATATATGTTGTGTTTTTTATGTAACTAAAATAGGAAAAATGCAGCAGTTAAGAGAATAAGAAAGCTGACAGCGGAAATGTCAGTCAAAAGTATTCAACCTTTGCAGATTGTTCTAATGTCAAAATAACTTAAAGCGCATAAGAAGCGAAAATTGATTGACATTATAAGGAAAATCATTGATTTCTTATTAAAAGAAAGATGCCCAAGAGAATATATATATATATATATATATATATATATATATATATATATATATAATAATAATAATAATAATATTAATCTAATCTAATGATGCCCGCATCTGAGGATGCCCGTCTATTGGTTAACTAATCCCCAATGTGTATTTTGCTCAGGCACTGTGCAGGGCCCATCTGTGGTTTATGTAAACTATGCTGAGAAGACGTTAGTTACAAGTTTCTGGGATAAAGCACGTTATCTTGCGTGGTCACCAGTGTGAACTATACCAGCACCTTTGCACCCTCGGTCACGAAGAGTTATGACTTCGTACTAGCACAACTCTATATATATATCTATATATATATATATATATATATATATATATATATATATATATATATAACGTCATCCACAGACAGATTTTTTTCTGTATCACAGCTCATCAGTGTGGCTAGATATCCGTCCACTTCAAGCCGAGATCGAAACCCGACTGATTTGGCATTAGTTGGAGATGCTACCCGCTATTCTATTGGCGCCTAGTAGAAGGTTGGGTGAATTATTGGACAAGTGACCGAGATGCCTCAATCCGTTAGGAGAGTCTTGCATTATCAGCAGTAGTAGCCACTGTTTAAAATTTGCGCCTTCTCCCCAATGTTCTCATCCGTTCACTGTGCGAAAAAAATCTAGAAGTTTGACCTAATCGCGTATCTACATTTTTTATTGTCTGATTTGAATAAAACGCATCTATCTATCTATCTATCTATCTATCTAAACATGTGACTTATATAGCTATCTTTAGCTGCTGGGTATAGTTTGAACATAGAATTCTTAAAAAAAAAAATCCTCTGTCATCCTGAAAGCTGTTCTTTCATGTTCCTTCATCCTCACTGAAGATTTTGCACTCTCTGCCAAATCAGTAATCCATTGAGTCATCGGTCCATTATTGGTAAACTAATTAAAAAATAAATTTATTTCAATTTTATTCATAGCAATTTGAGGCAGAAGTTTATTTGGTCGAATCACGACCTTACTAACATATATGCATATATTAGTACCTATACAGATTATTCGTTTCCATTCTAAACCAAAAGGGCTTCAAGATATGTTTAAAAAGAATCTTTTGAAGCCTGAATCAGAAAACTGTCGTTTGTGATCGAAACAAATGTAGCCATAAAATTCATGAAAGCACTAAGTTCTTCATAGCACATGTAATGAATTGAGCAACAGCCAAATGTACAGCTAGGAAAGAGGGAATTAAAAAAACATCAACTTCCAAGAGGGATTTGACAGAAATGTACATTTCTCTAATGTAGGCCTTGTTACCCACAAGAAGCGTCATATTGGTAGACCATTAACAAATTACAATCAAGCTCTCTGCTGGAAATAGTTTAACATGATGGGTGTATCAGAAAAAACAACAGCAACCGCTCCTGTCACACCGGTCACATGAAAATCCACGAGCAAGTTGAACAGGCCTTGTACAGAAAAAAAATGACATATCTACAATAAGCATTAAAAATTATTTTCAGCATTAAATGAAAAACCTGACCTCGTCTTCATATTTCTGTTTACCGACACAGCACAAATTTGTGTCTCGAGGTAAGCGGTTTCTTTCCAGTAAATATTTTACAGGAGCCTTAATCAAATGTTTAACTTTCTTCTGCTATGTGATACCTATGTCCAAAATTGGATAGGAATTGGCTGGTTAACTTTAACGCCTCAAAAACGAAACTGCTCTCTATTAATTACCAGAGATCCTTCCATGCACCCCCCCATTAGAATGTCTGGCGCTCTATGCCCACATACGGTATCATTATGTTAGCTTTCCATTCATCAAATTATATTCACCGGCCTATTAAATATACATATTGTTATGGGACCTTACCCATAATAACATAATGGACTATTCCATACGTAATAAATACTGAGCCTCAACAGGAAGCAGGCAGTTCCGTCTGAAGTCTAGAATTCAGTCTGAAGTCTGGAGTGAAGTCCGTCAGCAGTCAGTCAGTCGAGTCAGAGGCAGTCCGAAACAGAGTCGCGTTCAGACAATTACTACTAAACCTGATTCTTCGTACTAACACTTTTCTACCTCTCTGTATATATTCCTGTTTGTAATATATCTGTGTTATTCCATATCCGCCTTCGAGTTCTTCTTTATTGGTTCTACCTTGGACTATCACCGTGGTACAAGGAACCGGACCATAACACATACACACACACACACACACACACACACACACACACACACACATATATATATATATATATATATATATATATATATATTTATATATATATATATATATCCGAATGTTTATATTTTTCGGGATTTTTTTTATTCCATAAGAATTTCACAACACCTTAGTGCGATGAAGTATACTCACAGATGGCGAAGAGATTTGTGGCAACAGAGACGTGATTCTACAGGAGGATGATGCGAATATCATGGAGTGAATATGTGAGCAAAAGGATAAGGTTTTAAGAAAAATGGGCAAAAAGAGACTTCAAACAGAGAAAGATAAAATATCTGGAAAACAATAAGACGAAAGAAAGCTTGGAGAATTTGGCCTTCACCGGACACGCCGAAGGC
>CAHIKZ030001820.1:222500-225000 GCA_903632075.3 Acanthosepion pharaonis
TGTGGAATGAGATTATGTTGAAAAATAAATATCGTTTGCCTAAAATAACATCTTTTCTACTATCCTGAGGGCTTCTGCATATCCCACTTCTACAAACACACACATATTTATAAAAATGTATGCGGAGGATGGCAGTCACTGATGCACTGATGTAGATATTTCACTCATGTCATGTAATACTGGAACACTATGGATTTTTCATGGTGTATTTTGGTGTTTCTTTAGCAAATTTATTTAGGATAATGCATTTCTCGAGAAAAAAACGCGGAGTTACAACAGCGATCAAAAGTCATGCACAGTGTCTCAATTCTTTTCTTAAAAAAAAAAAATCTAAAACCTCCATCTGGAGAGATGTGAAAAATCGTATCAAAATATTCATAAGCAGGAGTCTGTTTCTAACCAAGAAAATGTCTTTCCTTTCTTTTCTGCATTTTTAGTTTGCATACGAGGAAAAAAAATATGCACAAATTCAAGAATGCAACCTACCTGCTACTTACAGCAAATTCAATTTGTGGCCCGAATGTTTATCTGATTACAAGACAGCACTGCAAATGCGTATGTTTTATTTCAGGTTTTGGGCATGGTGAACTGACAGTTAGAAAATACTGATCCTTAGAAAATTCTATGAAACGAAAATATGTTACGTAATACCTAGCCACTGTCAATTTATTATCGTCAAATCCAATAATAATTTCTTATACACGAGAGGAACTTCAAAGACCTTGATACGTGTTTTCGAAAATTACAGTTAAAAATTGCTGGATTTATTATGAGGAAAGGGAGACTGGAGAATTTAAAACTCGGAAGTATCCCTGGAGGAAATAGGACATCATATGCTTTAAACCATCATAAAAGAAAGAATTATAAAATGCGAAAGCACGTAAATAAAAGAAAAGAGAAAAATAGTCATAAGATTCATCGACACAATCTTACAACTTAATAATGCAAAAACAAACAAAAAAAATAATAGGAAATCTTAAAACCAGACATGTAGCTTCAATGAAAATATGCTATAGATCTAACAAAAAACAACAGATAAAACATTGGTCACCTATAAGTTTAAAAATAACAAATGCTCTCTTATTTGTTCTTGCCTGTCGAACACCGTCGTATACCAAACTACACTATAATCCAAAGGAAATACTGAAAATGTTAGAAAGGGAAAGGAAGTTACTAAAGTTATTAATCAAAAGATAAAAAATATACAGCACTATAAACAGATATGGAAATTAAAATGAGCCCAAAACACGCAACTTAGAAAAGAAGAATAACATCCTAAATTCAAAGAGAAGTATTTTTAAAAAAGTCTCCTAAAGGAGAAAATTAGCAATAATCACCTTACTAGAACTATGTTTGTCCCTTTTCCTACAAGTACATCAGTAATACAGAGATTAAAGGAATAGTAAGCCGTTGACTAAGTCAATAGGTTTTCTTCAAAAGCTTATGCCAAATTTTTATAAGAAAGAAAGTGTACTAAACGATATAAATTCAAACTGAATAAATACTAAGTATATAATTATAAAAGTAATTAAAGTACACATTTTAAATTACGAAAATAAATAAATAGATTAAATAAACAAACCCTGTGCCTTAAAATAGTAGTAACAAGGATATTCTTGGTGATAAAAAGAGGAAGACATTTTGGACATAGGTATCAAATCACAGACACACAAACACATACACGCACACGAACACACACACACACGCACGCACACACAAATACGCACGCGCACACACACACACACACACACACACACACACACACACACATCGTATATATATATATATATATATATATATATATATATAGGGTTATTAAAAAGAATGGACTGATTTCATTAAGCAATATTTTAATAAGGAAAAACAATACGAAACAAGTGTTCAATGTGGCCACCACCTGCAGCACGGGCAACATCAATACGATAAGAAAATTCCCCCCACACGCGTAGTATCAGCATATCATGACCCACAGTGTTTATCGCTGTTGTTGTTCGATCATTAAGGTCATCAATTTTAGTGGGTAGCGGTGGCATATAGACGCAATATTTTATGTATCCCAACAAGAAAAAAAATCACATATGGTGAGGCCTGGGGATTTCGCAGACCAAGCCCCAAAAGCAAGGTCTTGGCAAGTGCCTGAAGGTGGCGTAGTCTGTAAGGTTCGAAATGTAGACGTCTTCTTAGTACAGCTAGATTGCTAGATCGTAAGACCACGGCTATCTCGATTTTTGGACTTCTGTGGGCTCCCTCTAAAACGAAGCACGTATCGAAGCCAATCGCTCCTTTGAAACGCGTGGCTGTCCTGGATTTTCCCTTCAGACAGGCATCCACTCTCTTCACCAGAATCATCATCATGATCCGTTCGGTTTTCTTCCACGGCTTTTAGCGGCTAACATTTGCCATCTCATTCTACTGTTCATCATATGCGATATGTCAGGGGTATTGCAGCTGTACAATCTGCTTGATAGAGGACTTCATTAATAATATCGCCTTTACTTAA
>CAHIKZ030001820.1:227500-232500 GCA_903632075.3 Acanthosepion pharaonis
ATCATGACTGTTTTTTATATATGTAAGTATGTGTGCATAAAAGTTTATGTGTATATATGTGTGTGTATTTAGGTTTATATGTATATGTGCGTGCATGTGTACTTGTTATCATAGATATGTATATGTACGTATATGTTTTATATTTATATGTTTATTTTGTATGTATTATGTATGTATGTATATATGTATGTGTGTTGTATATTTATGTGTGTTAATTTGTTTTTATATATATATATATATATATATATATATATATATATATTATTTGTATATATTTTGTTTTTTATCCTGTTTTTTTTTGCCAAATATATAATGAAACTATTATCAACTTATATGATTAATATATATTTTTATTGATATTTATGGTTTTAGAATTTTCGTTTTAATATATTAAATAATATTATTTTTAACCATTTTATCTTTTGTATATTTGCTCCCTTAAGTTATAATTCAATAAGTGGTTAGCATTTATTTAAGTCTGAAATATTTATTGGTTGTGATTTCTCATTGTCTATGTCATTGTCTGTGGATGTATGTATGTGTATATATCGGTGTCTATGTGTATGTAGAGTGTATTCACATTTAACTGTGTGTGTATAAGTGTTAGTTTCCACGTCTTTTTTTTTCATAAAGGGCTGTAGAGATGTTTCATTCCCCACCACCCCTTTTTTTTTTTTTTTTTTTTTAGTGTGTGTGTGTGTGTGTGTGTGTGTGTGTGTGTGTGTGTGTGTGTATCTAATTATGTCTGGGTGCTTATGTATTATAATCTGATTGTTTTTTTGTTGTGTCACGCGTGAGTTTAAGACCATATTCACAAACTTTAAAAAAAAAACGGAAAAAGGGAAAAAAAAAAAATATATATACATGTATTGTCAAATGACCGGATATATTGTAGCGTCTTGTCGAACGTAATTTCAATGAAGAAATGAATTGAATAAACATATATATTTTTTCTTTTCTCAATAATTTTGTAGTTTTTAAACTTAATAGTGATTAAATTTGGATTTTAAAATTGCCAGTTTTTAATTTTAATATTAAATTTTATCATATAAATTTATAATTATTAGTTAGTATAAATTATTTTTAATATTACACGTATTTAAAGATCTGAATAGCTATTATAGCAGGATTTCGTTGTCAAGCTTTTGAATCTTTCTATACTTCGTTTTTGATTGGTTATTCTAGCTTTTGTAACAATGTTTCCCCCTAGTGTAGGATCGTTAATTAATCTGAAACTTTTTAAAACCATTTATTTTATTTTCAACATCATCACTTGATAAGACACAGAGTGTGTTGAAACAAAATGGCTATTTTTGTAGTGATTTTATAACATACTTATGTTATAATTTTTATATAAAAATAATATATATATATATATATATATATATATATATATTTTAGTATAGCCCGGCGTTATATATGTAACAATAAGAGATAAGATCAATTATCTACCATCATAAAGAGCTGAAAAATAAAATTGAGATATAATTATTTTTTAAGGTTGATGGACAAATATGTGTCTTAATTAGTTTTTTTTTTTACGAATTGGTCAAACCCAAACTCATGTTGAAAAATATTGTTTTCAATCGTTATGAGTCTATCGATTGAATAGAATTTGATTATAAACAATTGTTTTGTAAATGAATTTTTAAAAGCATTCTGAATGTAAAAATTTATATAAATATATATATATAGACAATATATAAACATATATATATAAAAAAAAAAGGTGAAGTTTTTTGAAATTTTGAAAAATGCAAATCCGATCCCATATATAAACGAACACACACACAAACAACCTGGGTTTTAAATAAGTATAACTCGATATGAGTTATCCCCTTTCATTCTGGCGACAGAATCGTGTTTTATCGTGATTTCAAAGCCATTCCATGCAAAAGACAATTTTTGCTTTTTTAAAATTTTTGGCACCAAAAGTAAACCAATGTCCTGAAGGTAATTTTACACAGTCCTGTGAAAATTTTGTTGAATTAAGTTGAAAACTTTGAGAATAAAATCCAATATATAAACTAACAGGACACAGACAAACATTTAAAATCAGCAGAGGAATAATAAGCCTGAGATAAGATAAAAAAAAAAAAAAAAAAAAATAGTCAGTCAATCTAGAGTTTAGTTTATGGGATGTTGAATAATATAAAACTACTATTGAACGTATATACCCGAAAATATACAATTTTTAAAAAACCTTTACTTCTGTGTTTTTCTAGATTGGCCGCTATATGCTCTCTTAATTTGCATCTCTAAATTTATATTCCTGTTTCTTTTTTTTTTAAAGCCTGTTCCAGATTCTTAGGATAGTTATCAGAATAACTGACTCTTAAGGCAAATTTGGTATTTCTTTGCTATATCGTTTAAATGAGGTGACCTATTAAAAAGAAAAAAGGGATGAACCATCCATAGTCATAATTATTAAATATCCTTATAAAAAAAAATAAAGGGTTTTTTTTTTTTAATCCTTCCTCCCCATTTTGAGCAATAAAGCCACTAAAACAAGGGATTACCCTCTGTGGAAGAATTACATTCAAAAACTACCCCTAAAATGCAAAAAATTATATGTAAATTTAAATTCATTTGTTATCCTTTGATATTAGGTTTAAAATTTTGAAAAGAAACTTCCTTGGAGAAATAAGTTATAACAAGCAAGAACATTACAGTAAACTGTTTTCTTTTAATTAAATTTTATATATATATATAAATATATATAATATAAATTCTTTTATTTTTAATAACGTCTGATAACAGTTAATAACATTATCAATAAAGGCAAGATATATATATATATATATATATATATATATATAGGGATATACATATATATGAATATATATATATATATATATGCATGTCTGCTCACATATATAGGATATATATGTCCACAAAACTTTCAATATATATATATATATATATATATATTTTATATATATAAATATATATATATATATATATATATATATTTATATATATATATATATCAATATATATGGATATATATACTATATATCTGCCAACCCAGTGTTCCACATTTCTTGATCAATATAGGAGATACGGATATACAATGCAAATGTTTTGATCTTCCATCTCTTCACAATTTATTATAAAGTCAATGCCATAAAATGTTAAAACATTTATTTGAATATTACAACTTGCATTTTCAATTTAAATTGGTTTGTTCTTACTGACAATGCTCTTACTTTGTTCTGCGAAATGAATTAAACATTTCGGTAGATCTCCATATTTTTGTCATTATTATCGAATTTCTTTGTTTACTTGACGATGTTGAGTAATGGTAGGGAATCGACTATTCGGCCTTATAAATCGATTGGAAAAGCAATGAAGAAAAATTTTAATATATTATACAGTTTTAGATTTTTTCAGAAATATCTTTATAACAATATTGAATAATGATTTAAAAATTTGAAAAAACCAAAACAATTGATAAATGCCCATCGCCACACCCAATGAAATAAATTAAGAATGTGTGCCCAATTTCAATCAGTCAAAATTACTATCAGAATTAAAAAAAACCTACATTGGGAAACAAGATCTAGAGAACTATTAATTTTTATTTTAAATAACTGGGGAGCATGACCCGGCGTTATCTTTAGCACTTGATAATTCTAGAAAAATCGTACGACTCAAAACAGCAATCGCCTTTTCTGGACTTGACTTCATTACAAAATATTTTTTAAACTAAACCTTATTTTTTAAAAAAAGAAATGTCCCTTTTCAATTGCTTGATGTTAACCTAAAACATCGATACATTTGCATAATCAAACTTCACATTGCGAAAATTTTAAAAAAAAAAACTGTTACGAAAAAGAACTAAACAAAATGAACACAAAACGATCAGCTAGAGTCCATTCTTGTAACTGCAAAAAAAAATGAAAAATGAATGTTAACAACAAATACTTTTGAATCCAATGAAAATTCTGGATGGAATCAGAATAGTAAATTGAGTTTAAAAGCACAGATACAATTTTAACGTATCATGCTATGCAAAATTTATAGAAGATAAAGAAATTGAACATAGAATAGACTGCAACAAGATATTCGTGTTTTGCCCAACACCACAAACAGATAAAACCTTCCTGAAAAAACTTTAGTCAAGTTCTTAAATAGACTCTTATTCTGGCCAGTACAACATTTATATGGATGTCATGCATGGCAAAAATCCATTCAGAATTATATAAACCATCGATGTAGTAATACAAATGAAATGAAAGTCTTGGCCTTTCTGCTAATTGGGAACAAAAAAATGTAAATTGAGTGTGCAAATCCGTCGAAAATATTGTGGGCCACCATGAACCATTCACACACACAAATGGAAAAAAAAATCCTGGTTTTTTTAGATAGAGATAAGCAAACTTATTTAGCCTGTGCAAGACCATCAATCATTGCACGAGTTGAAGATGAACATGTTTTTTAGCCAACCTAAAAGTTGGACAATATCAAAACAATGGACAGGTATGACTGTATGAATTGTTGATCATGCCATTGACAGACCATCCATGGAAAAAATATCTAAATAAGATGTCACCCTATACAACCGTCAAGGGGATGATTTCATAGAAATAAAAAAAAATATTAAAATTATTTTTGCACTAAACCTTAAGTTTGGCAGTGATCGTATTTCTTCCTTCTTGAAAAATTGCGGACTGGCGTTACAGAATCACAAACAAAGAACTGTAGCAGTTAACAGATAACACATTATCTGATGAATTTCAACGACATTAACAAGTAAAATAGATAGCCCATATAACTGGAAGAGAAAATAATTACGTAATGAAGATGTCGACGTTCAACGCTAATGGAAATTAAAGTTTTGGAAAGAAATCGGCTTCATTACTCAAAAGAGCTATAACAGCTACTTGGCATGAGAAAACAATTTTCCTGAATTATTGTTTTAAGAGAAATGATATTATATATTTCAACCGACAGCAGTACTGGCTTCTCGGGCAATGAATGCTAAATGTTTCCTTATA
>CAHIKZ030001820.1:237500-350000 GCA_903632075.3 Acanthosepion pharaonis
CCCCCACAAGGAATGTATGTGGCACAAGGCCGAGTTTAACGTGGGTTTCTCCGAGCCCGTAGGCTCGGCCAAAAATATTCCCTTTGAACCCGTATGAACGGGTTCAGGGACTGTTTAACTCCCCGGACGAAACTGCCCTGCGGCAAAGCCTCGTCCGAGTTTCTCTCTGCCT
Organism: Acanthosepion pharaonis; assembly: GCA_903632075.3. Classification (NCBI taxonomy): domain Eukaryota; kingdom Metazoa; phylum Mollusca; class Cephalopoda; order Sepiida; family Sepiidae; genus Acanthosepion; species Acanthosepion pharaonis. Next base: position 237,673 of record CAHIKZ030001820.1, read on the forward strand.
CGCCGTATTTAATGTGGGTTTCTCCGAGCCCGTAGGCTCGGCCAAAAGTATTCCCTTTGAACCCACCTAGACGGGTGCAGGGCATGTCTACCTCTTCGTCCGAGTTCCTCTCTGCCGAGGCAGAGATTTCGACAGCTGAACAATCTGTACGACTGTTCACCGAAGCCTTCTCTCCTACTTACCTAAGAGTAGGCGGAAGAGTCTAACATAGACTCTTTAGAGGGAAGACACCACAACAACCCCCTTTTCAGCCTGACTCCGTATGAAGTCTTTTTTTATAATTATCGTACAATATTTTTTATTGAATCCTTTTCCACAAAAAAAAAAAAACACATCAGAAACAACCACTTTAAAAAAAGGCATATACAGTAATTACGTTCAAAATTTTGTTTTTTAATGATGATAATTTCCAATAATCCAGTGCGCATTGTGCTTTTCTGGTAATTCAAAGTTCATAAGTGAGAAGACATTTTTTTTTCTTATTCTTTTCCTTTTTGTGTTGGCATGCAATGAAAAGAAAGGTGTTCAATATCTTTTCTTTTTCGGGTTAAACAAACTTCCTTTTTCTTTTGGGTCATTTGAGCTCTCAAACTGTGCATTCTTGGTGCAAAAGCGTTTTAATAATTAGCAAGACCTAAAAAACTTTGATGAGCCGAAACATTTTCTGGTGCTGGCATATTCTTTATTGCAATTTCCCTCCCGTCTTTGTAAATTATTTGACTCAAGTACTTAATCCTCTCTAAAAAAAATTCACACTTCCAGTCTTTTAATTTGAATCCGTAATCCTGGATTATTCTGAATGCCAGCCAAACATGCGATTTGTGTTCCTCGATGCTCTCGCTTTTCATTAGTACGTCATCGAAATAGACCTCCACAAAATCCAGATCATTTAACATCGTGTCCATGACCTGTTGAAAAATGAAAGGAGCGACCTTAACCCCGGAAGTCTTAAAAATTTGTATAAACCCTTGTGGGTGTTTATACAAAGGAGCTTTGAGCATTCCTCGTCCAAAGATATTTGTAGATATGCATTGCTTAAGTGGATTTTAGAAAAAACTTTTTCTCTACTGAGCTGAGCGAATATCTCCTCTGGACTTGGAAGGGGATAATGGTGATCCTTTAGACAGCTCTACAACCCCATAGAGAAGTCAGCACATACACGAATTTATTTGCTCTTTTTTAAAATATAAATTGTGGGAGATGCCCATTCATTATATTCAACCTTTGCCAGAAAACTCATTTACTCAAGTCGATTCAATTCTTCGTGACTTTGATTTAACGAGGCAAATGGAACGTTAGGTTTTTTTTTCTTAAAAACAGGGTTTACGTCTGGCTTTAATTCAAACTAAGCTCCACTGAAAACGTCGGAAAGTTTCTTTTTATTTTATTTCACCTTTTAACTTTTCTGCTTCCTCAGTCAAATTTTCGACTATTTGACATAATGAGTTAATAGGCATATCCCAAAATTGAAACAGTTCTAACCAATCCGTCCCGAACGAATTATCCGTATTCTTCTTAATATGCGCCTTTACATTTAACGTTTTACTTTTGAATCACACGTTCGTTGTAAGTTCGCCCATAAACTTAATAGGGCCGCCAGTTACACTTTTAGCTATTCGGTCCATTCTTAACAAGGTCGGCTTACCCAGTTTTTTCGATGTTTTATTATTATGGAACACGAATCAAGCTGTAGCCTTATATTTTTGTTAAATATTTGCACTTCAATATAATTTCTGATGTTACGACTTTCTGGTTCATCAGACTTCGTAATTTTCACAACACTATTTTTGGTCTTGTTTTTAATCCTGCAGTGGGGACTTTTGCGTCCCAATTTATCGCAATTAAAACATTTTGTATGTATAAAATGACAATCTCTATACCAATGTAAATGATCTCACCTTAAACATGGTCTTGAAGACAAAGTGATTTTATTCTTTTTTGTTTGGCATATTTCTTTCATTTGAGACACAGCATTCTGTACTGTGTTTTTCGATTCCTCTCTGACGATCATGAAACGTTGACAATTTTCGGCAATTTTCTGTAAAGTAACGTCGGGCTCGTTTTCAAGCTTGTTGAGTACCCATCAACTTATTTCGGCGTCTTTCTCTGAAATCAAACCCTGGATGAAAATCAAACATTTAAAATTACTGGCGCTTAACTTTGTCAATTTAAAGTAATCGCAGTGTTTATTGACTACACTCGCGAAATAGTTTAATCTTCGTCTTCGTTGAGGTTAAAATTCATGCATTTTCAACGCTTGTGGAACTGTGTTCTTTTTGGACTGAAGCGTTCTGTTAATGATTGAACCGCCTCTTTAAATTTCTAGTCGCTAGTTTTCTTTGGCAAAATATAGTTAACAAACATAGTATATTCTGCTGTGCCTAATTTCCTGAAGAGTAGGCGAACCTTTTTATGGTCAGCCCAACGTGCACAATCCGTAATGTATAAGTCCTCGTATCTTTTAATGTACGAAGTGAATGTAATTTCTTCTCCAGGTGCAAACGTGAAATTTTCACTAGCACTGCATATAGTGTTTGGAGAGAACGCGTTATCGCTGCACTCATTTTTTTTTATTTGTTCATTCTGTGTTTGAAGGAGCATTTCATCCCGTTTCTGTTGTCCAACCTGAATTTCTAGGTGCAATTCTTTAAATTTCTTCTGGTATACTGCTTGTTCTCGTTGGAATTCCATTTGTATTTCTTGATATTTCTGCTAAATGTTCTACCTGTTGATGTTTCTCTCTTCGTTGATATTTCTGTTCCAACAGTAGTTGTTGTTTCTGTTGGTGTTTCTCTCTTCGTTGATATTTCTGCTTCAACAGTAGTTGTTGTTCCTGTTGGTGTTTCTCTCTTCCTTGATATTTGTGTCACAACAGTAGTTGTTGTTCCTGTTGGTGTTTCTCTCATCCTTGATATTTCTGTTCCAACAGTAGTTGTTGTTCCTGTTGGCGTTTCAACTACTGTAATATTACACTTTTAAATTCGTCTATTTTACTGCGTAAAATTAAGCAATGAGATGGGGAATATTTTTTCTCTTTGCCCTCTTAAATAAGTCTGTTTGACTTGCACGATTCTTTTACTGTAAAAGTTAAAAGTGGCAGAGGGCATAAACTTGTACTTTACACAATTAGCGAAACGATAAGTTCTTTCACTGACTTGTTGGAAGGAAAAAATAACAGAATTCACCAACCTTTTTCTAAATCCCTGATTTGAAATTGTAGAAATCCTCTTGTTTTGAGGAGTTCCTTTTTTTACTGTCAGTGTTGCAATTAACACTGGATACCCTTTTGTCTTAGAGTTGGATTAGAATTCCTTTCTTCATCTCTGTTGTAGACACTGGCAAAGAATATGATTTAACGTGAAATCAGTTTCTTCGAATCCTTCGTCACCAAGATTCTGTGACAAGTAAATGGTTAAGTAATAAAAAAAAACAGATTTGCAGCTATATCGTATATTAAGCAGTAATTACACCAGAAGAGTATTACACGACTAGTGAGAGTGTATCGTATGAAATAGTGCTCAATCCATTCACTGTTCACTGTTCCCCGAAGCCTTCTCTCCTACTATCTTATAGTAGGCGGAAAAGTTTAACATAGACTCTTTAGAGGGAGGACATCAGAACAATAGCTTTAACGATTAATTAATTATAACAGAGCGCGTTCACACGTGTTTATAATTTTAACAGAGCGCGTTTAATGCGCATTTACAATAACATCCCAAACTATCAATTAATATAATTTTTTTGTCTTAGAAATTCACCCCTGAGGATCATCTACAATAAGATTGAAATTACTTCGGAAAATAAAGAAATAAAAAAAAAACTAAAAAAAAAAAAACTACGGCGCCTTCCATAATGGCTATAAAATTAACATTAAGAACTTGATCCGAGAATTCGAAAGAATTAAAATAAAATAGAGATAATATTTCCAGATTGTTCAATCAAACATGCTGAGAATGTAGGTGTGTTGCCTAAATTTACAGAGTCACGCACATACACGCACACACACACACACACACACTCTTTCACATACACACACACACACACACACACACACATATATATATATATATATTCTAAATAAATAATGCAGTTTTATTTATCAATCTAACATAATATTTATCATTTAAACGTAGTTTTTAGTAGATCCCCATATTTCTGTTGACGCTGTTATTATTTCTCCCTTAAACAAGATAATACTGATAATAATATAATTCTGTTTAAAATAGACGGAGCGTCTACTCCAATAGAGTTATCCACAAAGATAACGTTTAAAGTGATAAAAATATAGCTATTATATATGTAAATAAATTTATATATATATATATATATATATATATATATTATAAATTAATTGATTTAAAATATGTTTTTTCCGCTACACAGTTCTAACCATGTTTCAAAAATAGAAGCTAAAAGACCCGAATTTAATTTTGCAATTAAATTAAAAGCATTAGTTCCATTTCATCCCCAAGCGAATTATGGAGTAGCTTAAAAAATTACTGGGTTTTAAAGACACAGCTAAAATCACGTTTCCACACACACACACACACACACACACACACACACACATATATATATATATATATATATATATATATATATATATATATATATATATATATATATATGATTGAGTATGAGTTTGTGCGTGTGTGTGTATCAAAATTCAGTTATACATAAGGTATATCTTTGAAAAGACTCTTTGAATAAAGACAAAGAATAAATCTTTATTTTTCTATACGTTATGTCCTCTGATGTACATTGATAATATTCCCCAGAATGTACGAAATGCACTAGTCAATAATTGTCTTTATTCATATATATATATATATATATATATATATATATATATATATATATATAGTAGTTATTTATAAAACAATGAAATATAGTTGACGAGATAGGTTTTGTCATTTCCGTTGAATCCATCCAGAGTTAACATATATTGAACCCATTCTTACGTTATAACACTTCAATGTCTTTGAATTACCTTCCCGAGTAAAGAAAAAGTGCTGAATATGTTCTATGACAACTAATATTGATCGATGTCTTCACGGATGAAGAAAAGACTTAAAGCAACAAAGATGTGGTTCTGCCAATGAATACTGAGAATTCTTGTGAGTAACAGATACATTGTAAGAAGAATAAAAACATTAGAAGGGATATAGTGCCAATAACCAGAAATAGAACCTGAAAGATATTGATAATGCCAATGTCTGGAAAGTTTAACACGAATAGAGTTTACTGACAATAAGCAATAACCTACTTGATAATAATAGAACAAAAAATAGCAAAAAAATTAAGAAATAATCGAACAAAAGCCAAAACTAATTTTAAAGCTTCAAATATCGCATAAGATTGTGGATATCCTGGTTTACTTTCCTAATGGTGTACGCATTATAAAATATTTTTTGTTTGATTCTATCAACCGTTTTTAACCGTCCTGGGTATGACGATAAACTGCATCCGCGTCCTGGGTAAGACGATAAACTACGTCCAACAGCAAGGCCTCTGATCAGAAGGTTTTGAGGGGACCATTGAACCACCTCTTAATTGCTGGTGTTCCCAGGTCCACTCTGACCCGGAGTGGTAGCACCTGTTAGGGTCCCAGCTATGGGCAAATAGTTAACCCCGAGACTGGGTCAAAATACTATGAAAGGGTAAAAATATTTTTAATACCAGAAATATGTTGTAAAAATTATTAACGATAATGCCAGCGATACATTTGGAAGAAAAATATTAGCAGAGATAGATTTTTGAAAAAAAGTATTACCAACAATAATTTTTTTTCCGGCATTAAATAACCCATTGAGGTTGATATGTCATAAAACAAACCAAACCATATCAAACCAAACCAAACCAAACCTTTGTAGTTATTTAAACCCAAAATTATTTTGATTATAAAATTTTTTGAGTAATATTAATTTAGTGATAGGTCTTACTATTTAACGGATTACTGGGGTTATAGGTGGTCACTCATATACGAGCACATCCGTTACTAGGGGGTAGCCAGTATTCGACGATATACGTCACTAGTGCGGCTAGACAATATTCAAGGCTATCCTTTACTCGGCTGCTAGACAATATTCGTTAATATCTGTTACTAGCGCGGCTAGACAACATTCGTGGATATCTGTTACAAGAGCGGCTAGACAATATTCTTGGCTATTCGTTACTAGGGCGACTAGAAAATATTCTACGATAGCCCTTACTAAGCGCCAACCTGTGGTTTATACTTCAGCTATGCAGAGCATATCTTAGTTACAGTTTCTGGGAAAGAGCGTGTTTCTAGTGTGATCCACAATTTGAACATAGAGTGGCTCAAACCTCCGGCCACGATGTCTTGCGACTTCTTCCTAGCACAGCTAACCAATTTCACTCTCAAGGCTTGGGATGCTTTTTCAGGCACTTTCCTTCCAGGCCGATAACATTAGGAAGTCTTCCTTCTGACAGATCGACCATAGTGAGATTCAAACCCGTGACTCATGTTCACAATGCGAACGTTCTATCCACTCGGCCACGTGCTGCTGTTAGAAGCGATAGAGTCATACAATTCTCAAGGTTATTTTTGCGTAAGAGAACATCATGAAGCCAACAGGAATTGGAACTCGGCTCTCTGATTAACAATTCTGACACATTATCCATTACACCACACGCACATCGGAGCTTAAAGAATCTGGTATACCCCAGCAGTAAACCCTAAGGATACTGTTCAGGCGCGACTCTGCTTATCTTGGGTGATCGTACTAGAACCGTTTTTTCAATGTGATATGGCAGAAAGCTTCATATAAAATATTAATAATAACATTTTTATATTTGGAATTCTTTGTATTTTTAATGTTCTTAAATTACGGCCACTCGAGGTAGAGAATTACTGAAATCGGTGTGTGGTACGAACGAAATTGATGAATGTGGTAAGTAAAGATTGAGGATAGATACCGCTTGACCTTAAACTAAACATTCTAACATGATCCTCTCCAATTAAGTAACGGTTCTTTAAAAGACGCCCGATGAATGGAACAACCAACTTAGCAAATAATACGCCGGAAGAATAATGGTGATTCAACTGTGGATGTAGCAAAGTGAGTCTTGGCTCGAAAGGTCTGAGCTACTGGGACGAAAGCATTGAAAACAAATATGGCCCTGTCCTTCGTTCGACTTTGTTGTTAATTTTCATTAACGACCTTCCCGATGGCATCAGGTCTCAACTTGATATCTATGCAGATGACAGAAACATTTATTCCTCTCGATAGATCAATAAGTTCAAATTGGGTTTAGTGTAAAAAAAAACAAAAAAAACACACTTCAGTCTGTTGTTATCTGAAGCAAAGAATGTCTTGTTATTTTAACGAAAGCTCTGTTTATTAAAAATCTGAAGCCCACTTTCTGCCTTCCATCAGCATGGCTGATGCTGGCGCCAGCAGAGTTACACGCTGCGCCTGGAATTTTCGACTGACACGAATTGGAAAGACTTTATTAAATCTGTTGCTAGGTCAGCTGTTAAACTGTTGGTTCCCCGTGTCGTGATAGCTAATTTTTCTCTCCAGAATCTATCTGACATATCTATTTGTCTACCATTCACCCACACTTAAAATATTGCTACCAGGCATGGTCCGGCGCTCTTGATCTATATTTAGAAACTATTGATAAGATGCAAAGAAAAATCAGGAATATTATTGGTCAGATTTAGCGTACCAGTCAATTACCCACATCGTAAAGTTGCCTCAATGTATCTTTTCTATAAATACTTTCATGAAAATTGTTCGGAGAAACTCTTCGCTCTCGATAACTATACTTTATGAATTTAAGCGCAGTCCTAGACTGACAAAGAGCTCTCACTATTTACAGTTGAGCTGGTTAGATGTAACCGTAAGTTCTATGCTAGCAGTTTCTTCTCGCGCACTTCTTGCTTGTGGAAAACTCTTCTGTCTTCATGGTTTTCAGTGAACTTTAATCTTCAAAAATCCAATTGTAATGCCAATAGGTATCTACTGTCTTTCTGATTACTCTTCTATTATTCTCGCACTTATTGATGTTTCTGTTTTCTAATTCATTCACACACAATGTCTTAGTGGCTTTATTGCCTTACTTGGGGTACATCTGATTTTTAAAAAATCACATAGCAGTGGCGGTGGTTTAACGTTATTTATGCGTTTGTGGGAAGATGCATAGGGTTGCAAATATTATAGGGTACACGACAGCTTAAAACCATTTCCAACTTTGACAATTCGGGAAATTGAATAAAGATCTGGTAGAAAAATGTCATACAACATAAAGAAAAACATTTCTTGAAACAGGAACTTCATAATTTTTCTTTAAGTATGACCCGTATTCATGATTTTCCTCCTTCGAAATTCTTGTCAATGGAGATTTCCTCCAGGTGAGACGGAAAATACTTCCTGGTTAGACAAATGATGAAATGTTCTGTTTACTAGAATATTGTGTTTCGCCTTTTCGAATCCAGCTTGACCAGAGTGCTAGTCACACGAGTCAGTGACCAAAAGGCTACCAGGCCGTTAATAAATTTCCATACTATTAGCCAATCTTTTTTTTTCAATACAGAAGTAGTTCACTTCTAAATAATGTCTTAGGAAATTTTCGTTTTTAAATTAACTACTCTTCCTACAGCAGGGACAATTATAATGTAATATTAGTTTTCTTTAACTTTGAAATGTCTGTATAAACAACTTTTTTTTAGCAAGACATTTATTTTTTAAAGTTCTTTTTCTCATTATATAAAGTCCAGTTCAATTTCCTACTCGAAGCATCGCTGGATAGAACTAACCATAAGAGACACATTTGAATAATTTTCTATTTATATTAAGAATAACAGTAAAAAAATATTAATTTTCTTAGGTTTATACTACTACTACAAATGATAATAATAATAATTATAACAATAAGTATCATTATTATTATTAGTAGTAGTAGTAGTAGTATTTTTATTTTATTCTGACTACTACTACTACTATCATTTATTAATCAATTCAACAAACTTAAATAATTCGTTGCAGATTTGATAAAATTTAATGAAACATTAAATGATTTTAACATATATCTGTATTTCTGAGATGAGGTATTGTAAATATTTACACTATTTACAATGTTTGTATTGTTGTCCTCATCCTTATTGTCTACCCCAGTGGACTAAATAAAGAGGCCGCTTTGGAATTCCAGCGTATATCACCTGAAGAAGGCCGGAGCTTACGACAGCTGAAAGGTCGTGAATATGCTTACAATATTTACATTGTTCCGAGTGTTATTCTCATCTTGTCTTATTCACGACGTTTCCGTCGTTATACGCTCCGGGCTTCTTCAGCTGATATACGGTTGAATTTTGAACCGAACCCTTTATTTAGTCCACTGAGACACCGAATTAACTGAAAGAGAATTAACTGAAACTGAGATATCCAGAAAAGGGAATGGCCCGGAGAATATTTACAAACTACCCCAGTGGACCAAATAAAGGCTTCGTTTCGAAATTTCACCGTATATCACCTGAAGATCCCCGTAGCTTACAACGGCCGAAACGTCGTGAATAAGATGAGGACAACAGACCGAATAATGTATTTAATGTAAAAAAAAATTTACAAGATATTAGATATTAAAATGCGGTAATCATAGATCTAACAGCAATTAAACCTTTTTATTGGGAACTTTGAGTTAGTTTAATAATTTTCAAACTTGTTTCTCTAGATCAGTTGCTCATGTTTAATGAGTTTTGATCATCATTGTGTTTCTTTACTTTCTGCCTTGTGTCACAACGAAGCTTTGCTTGGTAATATACTATTATCAAATAACAACGTGATGTAATGATTAGTAAGCTTGTCTCGCTTGATCAATTACCACAGAGAAGTGAATTCAACCATCTTTGGATTCTCTATACATTCAGTCTTGTGCCACATCTAACCTATGCTTAGAATATCACACTGAGCTCTTCCACGTAGTGAGTTCGATCCTTACTAAGTGTTCCATAGTAACAACCGTGTGCCACGTCTAAGCTTCTCTTAAAAGTCTTTACCTTGGGCACTTAAACCTGGTGTAATAGTTAGCAAGTTACTCTTGCTAGATCAATTACTAGTTGGTAGTGACTTCGATCCCCATTAGGTAATCTATATTTTCGACCATGTGCCCCATCTAATTAGGCTATATCAATTGCAATTATGTACAAAGACAAGCTTACTAACGACGCCATGGTACACAAGACGATTTTCTCGGCGTAGCATAGATGTGACACAAAGCTGAATGTGTGGAGCACCCAAAAAGACGTAATTGATCTAGAAAGACAAGCTTGCAAAACTTCACCACGTCGAGGTACCCAAAATTATTTTTTCAGTTTAATTTGATGTGGTGTAAGTCAGAATATATAGGGCACCCAACTGTATTCTGTATAGATTCAGAAAGATTCTTCAATAACAGAAACAGCCAGAAATATTTGTTCTGTCAATGGAAATTAATTTTAATTTCCAGACATATTAAGTACTTGTATGGACCGTTGCAATGAGAGAGCACTTCCCTCGAAGGAGGTTCCATAGAGCGGGATCTAGTGAGCCACATTCTGTTAATACTGGACTTCTGATAACCGGAGGCTAGGAAGCTAATATAGATGCTGTAAAAGAACTAGCGAAATATTTCAATAAAAAGTCGTCCATAAAACACGTCCATGAACAAGTAAATGCATCTTAACTTGCTGTATCGGACCCCAAAATCTCATTGCTCCTTAGCTTAATTAAGGAGTTGGACGCAGCACGTCCTTGAAAAATAGACTTGGTAGTGAACCTTTCCTGGTTAGGATGATCACCTGTATTTAAAACTGGGTTACCTATAATTATATATATATATATATATATAAAACTTAACAGGAGTAGCCATTCTCAAAAGAGGACACCGACCATTAAAAAATGTTTTGATCTCTTTAAGCTGAGATAGGAAATTGGAGTTTTATTTAACCCGATCTTTCCATTGAGACAAGATGTGACACTAGGTCGGATTTAAATATGCGATGAGTGAGTAAAAAAAAAAACGTTGGAGTATAAGTGGCATTTGCAATTAGCTAACTCAGTAGTAAACGAGGGGACCTCGTTTCCAATCTAGTAGTACGTTTCAATAGATGTTAGTCATGGCAACAGGGGGTGGGGAGCCCGGATATGAAAGCCACATCACGTCGGGGAGAAAGTGACTTAAGACAAGATGACTGGTCAGGACCAATGACGATAGAGATCCTTTTATGATTTCTGAAATGTGATAATGTATTTATGTAAATTATTTATATTTTTCGGACAGTTGTCTTCATCTTTATGGCCATACTCTTGACGCTACGGACGTTGTATGCAACAGAATTCTTCAGATGACTGGAATGTCGAACTGAACCGTTTATTTTGTCCAACGGGGCAGACTGCTCTAGTTCCAGGTGCCATGCCTCTACCGGATGTCTTAAACTGAACTTTCCATTGTTCACTATGGCAGTAGCGAGGTATTGAATTCACAACTCTTCGAGTTAAATCATTGATTCTAACCAACGTTTTTATCCACTAGGCGATGGTGTGTAGATTTGTCAATAAATATCGAGTTGCCCGGGAGGGGAACACGATAGTATTTAGCGCAAGAACGAATAATAGATTTATAGATATGCAAGATGCATTCTTACGAGAAAAAATTCTGACACATGTTAAAGTGATTTTCCTTGCAGTACATGAAATAATTGATTCGATATAGCCTCTCCAATTCGTCAGTGGAAAATGTTACGAATTGTAGTGTTTTGCTCTCCTGGAGTTTAGCGACAACTATGCTCATGGTAGGTTGAAAAGCTACTGTGCCGATTATTTGCTGGGAAATTCGAAAAATCAATAAATTTCTATATATGCCTTGTAATACGAAAAGACTAAAAGAAATACGGTTTGTCTAAACTATTTTAAATCATATAATAAATAACCTAACTGAATTATTTTTACTAGCAAAATTCTTGTCTTACGAACCCATCCCTTAATAATAACTGGCAAATATCTCGACATTTAAAAATAATTCAGCAGACGATGTAATTCTATTTATGGTAACTGGATTTGGTGCGATTGCCTTAATCGGTTTTCGTCGTTCAAAAATGTGCATCTGAACAATGGCGGATTTATTTCTCGGAGTTAGGATCAAAGTGTAGTATCTGCCCTCGGGCGAATAAACAACATTTCATCTTTCAGTTTGTTTCTTTATCTTAGAACACAGCAAATCAATTGTGTCTGTTTGCTGACAGAACACAAATGGAAATATTATTTTGGAGTTGAAAACCCCCAGGAAACAGCTCCCCACGGCAGTACGACCCTCATTGCGCTGAAGAGTTGAGATTCGTTGTAATACCGATCTGAGTGCAACCGACGAGAACGGGGGCTAGAGTATTACTGAACATGGCCCGTATGCTTGCGCTCGGGATTCCCCACATTAAACTGACCTTGAGTTAAATGCTGACAGCGTGCGGAGGCAAGAATATAATATTGCTTCTCGGCATTTTAGCTAAGATCAAAGTGTAGTATTTTTCTTATCAACTTAATCTTGTTCTCACTCTCCACTTCTATTTTCCCTTGCTGTCTTCTTTCTTTCTTTCTTTCTTTCTTTCTTTCTTTCTTTCTTTCTTTTTGTCTTATCTATATCACTCTTTCTGACTTTGTTTTATGCCAAGCTATGTCTTTTGTTTGTTTCATTCTTTCTTTCTTTCTTTCTTTCTTTCTTTCTTTCTTTCTTTCTTTTTTCTTTCTTTTTGCCCTAGCAATATCTTTTGTTTGTTTGTTTCTTCATTTATTTCTTTGTCCTAGCTATATCTTTCTTTCTCTCTTTCTTTGTTTTTGTCCTAGCTATATCTATCTATCTATCTATCTATCTATCTATCTATCTATCTATCTATCTATCTATCTTTCTGCCCTAGCTATATCTTTCTTTCTTCCTTCCTTTCTTTCTTTCTTCTCTTTCTTTCTTTCTTTCTTTCTTTCTTTCTTTCTGTCCTAGCTATATCGTTCCTTCTTCCTTCTTTCTTTCTTTCTTCTTTCTTTTTCTTTCTTTCTTTCTTTCTTTCTTTCTTTCTTTCTTATCTATATCACTCTTTCTGTCTTTCTTTTATTCCTAGCTGTATCTTTTCTTTGTTTGTTTGTTTGTTTGTTTGTTTCTTTGTTTGTTTCTTTCTTTCTTTCTTTTTTTTCTTATCTTATTTCTTTTTGTCTTTTTTTTATTCTTTTTTCTTTCTTTCTTTGTTTTATTTTCTTTTTCTTTCTTTCTTTCTTTTTTTGTTTTTCTATTTCTTTTCTTTCTTTTCTTTCTTTCTTTCTTTTCTTTCTTTTCTTTCTTTTTCTTTCTGTTTCTATCTCGTTCCATTCTTCCTTATTTCTTTCTTTCTTTCCTTTCTTTCTTTTTTCTTTCTTTTTTCTTTCTTTCTTTCTATTTTTTTTTTGTCTTTTCTTTTTATTCTATCTGTATCTTTTCTTTGTTTGTTTGTTTTTTGTTTGTTTTTTGTTTTCTTTCTTATTTTTCTTTCTTTCTTTCTTTCTTTTTTTCTTTCTTTCTTTCTTTCTTTCAAAACCTTTTTTTTTTCTTTCTTTTCTTTCTTTTCTTTTTTCTTTCTTTTTTTGTTTTGAACCATTATATCATTATTCCTTTTTCTTTCTTTCTTTCTTTCTTTTTTTTTGCCTTATTTATTTCTTTGTTTTTTTTTTTGTTTCTTTTTTTTTGTTTGTTTGTTTGTTTTTTGTTTGCTATTTCTTTCTTTTCTTTTTTCTTTCTTTCTTTTCTTTTTTTTATATCATTATTTATTTTTTCTTTTTTTTCTTTTTCTTTTTTTTGAATTTTCTTTGTTTGTTTGTTTGTTTGTTTGTTTTTGTTTGTTTGTTTTTTGTTTTTCTTTCTTTTTTTTTTCTTTCTGTCTTTATCTTTCTTTCTTTCTTTTTCTTTTTTCTTTCTCCTTTCTTTTTCTTTCTTTTTTCTTTCTTTTCTTTTCTTTCTTTCTTTTTTTCTTTCTTATTTTTTTTATTTCTTTCTTCTTCTTTCTCTTTTTTTTTTTTTAAAAAAATTTCTTATCTTTCTTTCTTTCTCTCTTTCTTTCATTTTCTCACTGAAACCATGTAGTGCCCTTTCCCATTTTCCCCTCAATGAAATCGGAAATACTGCAGTATTTATGAGATATTGGCAGAGCGTAACGGTCATGCGAACAAAAAGAGAGAGACGAACACGATAATAATAGAATTTTTTGACTAGTATTTATTTTACATTTGTTTATTCTATTTTTATTCGTCTTTTTAATATAACTTTCTATTTTTTTTAAATGACGCATTGACATGTATTGATAACGCCTATTTAATTTTCCCTTACATCTGTTTCTTTTATTAACTCTATAGATGTTCGCCATCTTTGGTTTCTTAAATAGCAACGTTGGTCGGAGTCGCATATACAGGTTGCTCGGAATGTTACCGTGGACTTCTCTAATTTTTAAAAAAATATTTTAACCCAAATATGGTTTTAACAAGTGAAAAACGTCTATTCCTCATTGGACACGTATTCTAGAATGTGGTATATAAAAAGATTTGGGCCGACGGCTTTGTGCTGACAAATTTCGAGATACGCCTGTTCTAACTTAAAAAGAAAGTTAGCAACCATGTGGATAAATTTAGGGATGCAAGATCAGTGGACGATGCCAAGCGTTTTGGAAGACCAGCAAAATTAACGGAGAAGTAACTGTTCGATATTTCTGGCAGTATGTAGGAGAATCCAAGAAAACCATTGCGAATATTAGCGCAGTACCAAGATAAGGAACTGCTCATAAGACCGTCAGATAAAAGGTATATCTATTCCCAAACAAAATAATGAAAGCAACTGATCATGAAAAGCGATAACAGTGTTCATTCAGTCTATTTCAAGCGAACAAGTCATAGCTTTGTTTAGAAACAAAGAAGAACGATCCAAGCTTCCATTAGCGCTAACGGGCGTTACTTTCAACATTGTTTCTAATTTACATTCATATTCTCCTCATGTATTCTCTACTGAAACATGTCTGTTAATAAAAAATATAAGTGAATACTGACTTTCCGAACATCCTGTGGAGCGGTTATGAAATTCTAACTGGGGTTTGCGTGGTTGGCGTAGCAAAGTTAAGTTTCTCAAATAAGTCTTTTTGAGTTGAAACTTTCGGGCATTTTGTAGTTAAATGACAACATAGAAAAATATGTTACATTCGGACTAAAAAAAGGGCAACTTTATTTATATATATATATATATATATATATATATATATATATATATATATATATGAAGAAAATATCTTAAAAAACAAAACAAAATCCTAAAATGCGATTATGTTGTTTTAATATGAATGAAATGTCGACGTCTGACGTTTCGGTTTAATAACTTCTTCAGGACAATATTCATTAAAAATACAATTAACATAATCAGTATAACACGACGAAAACAATGGACATAAAAACATGGAGGACTGCATGCTTATCCGAAGATACAGGAATCTACTAGTCTCCGCGTATTCCTACATGAACAAAAAAGATTTTCTAACGAACTGTATATATGAAAAATCTTTCCATCGGAATCAAATTTATAAAAAATTTTAAGAATACGTTTTGAAAGCGTCGCCCATTTGACGACAACGTGACCACGCTCAAACGGAAAGCTGATCATTTAAAATTTCCATTTATCTGTTTTGGATAAGACTTGTTTTTATGTCCATTGTTTTCGTCGTGTTATACTGATTATGTTAATTTATTTTTAATGAATATTGTCCTGAAGAAGGTTATTAAACCGAAACGTCAGACGTCGACATTTCATTCATATTAAAACAACATAATCAGATTTTAAGGATTTTTGTTTTGTTTTTCCAAATATTTTCTTCATTCTGCCGGATTTATATCCATTTATATTTGCTCATCAAATATATATATATAGATAGAATTAGAAAGTTATTATATAAAGAATTTAAAAGCATGGGCTTAAAAATTACAGTTAGTACTAAATTAAAAAAAGTAGACTTCCTAGATATAACTTTAGATCTAAATAAAAAATATATACACACCTTAAAAAAACCCAACACCAATCCTTTATATATACATCCTAAATCAAATCACCCCCATCTATAATTAAACATATACCGTTATCTATAAATTAAACGAATTAGTACAAATTCAGCTAATAACAAGATTTTTGATGAGCATATCAATGGCTATAATAAGGCTCTAAAAGATAGTGGCTTTAAAAAAAACCCAAAACTAGCGTATATAAAAAATGAAAATGGAAAACATAGAAAAAAAACAGATGTAGAAAAATTATTTGGTATACTCCCCCATATAACCAAATGGTAAAGAACAGATTAGGACATAAATTCCTCACATTAATAGTCAAGCATTTCCCTTGTGAAAATAAACTAAGTACTATTTTCAATAAAAACACACTAAAAAAATTAAGTTATAGCTGTACAAAGAACTTAGAAAAAATCATTAAGATAATGCTAATATCTTAAATAAACACTTATACAAAAAAACAAAAAAAATTTAGACAATAGAAAAATTAAGATAAAACTGATGATGTAAATAAACAAAAACTATGTAATTGTCGAAACCCTCAAAATTGCCCACTACAAAATAAATGTTGCACTGAATCATTAGTATACTAATGCAATATCTCTTCGATTGAAAATCCTGATAACATAAAAAATATATATAGGTTGCACTAGCCATGAATTCAAAAAAAGATTCAACCAACATCAAACTTCATTTAGAATAAATAAATATAAAAATCAAACATCTCTCTCAAAATATTTCTGGCATCTAAAATGAATCAAATAAAACACCTACAGTAAAATGGAAGTTAATAAGAAGAGCTAGAATTTGTAGATCATTAAACGACCCGTGTCCTCTATGTATACAAGAGAAACTATATATTACTAAGTTTATAAAAATAAAAAATTTACTGAATCAGAGAAATGAAATAGCTATTATATGCCGTCATTGTCAAAAAATTTTCCTTAAATAATATATAAAAAAAAAAAAAAAAAAAAAAAAAGTCTATTGGAATGGCAGGAAAAATGTTTTAAACTGTTATTTAAAATTTAAAATTCTTTGGTTAAAACGTATTAAAAACATAAACACCGTTTTAAAAAATTGTAGTTAAATAAAATGTATCCTAACCGAAACACCTCTATAATAAATGTACTACAAACACTTGAATGAATCCGATAAAACACCTCCTGAAAAAATGAAATTATAACTAAAGCTAGATGATGTAAGGTAATGTATGACCCATTGTTCTTTGTACATACATATGAAACTTTATTACTCAGGTTACATATATTTAAAATAAATAATTTAATTAATTAATACATAAAGTTTACTAAATCTGAGAAATGACTTAGATAGTTTTGTAGTCTGTGCCATTTATATTACTTAAATATTTAAATATAATAGTTTAAAAAAATTGTAATTTACATATACTTTGTTATGAAAAAATAATTATACTTACTATGAGTAATTATCCTTCTGTTATAAAGTAATATAGTCAATTAAAACTAACAATGAAAATATTTTAAAATTTTAATGTGGTAATTTTAAAATTGTAATTAAAATTGTAGTTAAATAAAATGAATTCTAACCTGTTCTTGGTACATACATATGAAACTTTTTACTTAGGTTACATATATTTAAAATAAATAAATAAATTAAGTAATAAATAAAGTTTACTAAATTTGAGAAATGACTTGGCTAATTTTGTAGTAAGTTCCATTAATATTACTAAAATAATATTTTAAAATATAAAAGTTTAAAAATTGTAATTTACATATACTTGGATGAAAAAAAAAAATAATTTTACTTACTATGAGTAATATTCCTTCTGTTATAAAAGTAATATAGTCTAATATAACTAACAATGAAAATATTTTAAAAAGTTTAAAGTTTGTAATTTTAAAATTGAAACTAAAATTAAAGTTAAATTGAATGAATTCTAACCTAAATTTCTTTTAAAATAATACTACACTAAAAGAATCCCAAAAAAAGCAAATATAGTAAAATAAAATTAATATGAAATGCCATAAGATGTATTTTTTTGAATGACCTATGTCCTTTGTACTTACATGAGAAACATTATATCACTAGGTTTATATATATATATAAAAAAAAAAAAAAAAAAAAATGTAACCTCATATACATACTTAAACTTAAAATGAAATACATAAAGTTTACTAATTCTGAGAAATGACTTAGATAGTTTTGTAGTCTGGGCCATTAATATTACTTAAATAATATCTAAATTAAAAGTTTAAAATTGTAATTTATATATACTTTGATATGAAAAATTTTTTTACTTACTATGAGTAATTATCCTTCTGTTATAAAAGTAATATAGTCTAAATTAAAACTAACAATGAAAATATTTTAAAATTTTAAAGTTATAATTTTTTTTTTTGAAATTAAAATTGTAGTAAAATAAAATGAATTCTAACATGTTATTTATACATACATATGAAACTTTATTAATTAGGTTACATATATTTGAAATAAATAAATTAATTAATTAATAAATAAATAAAGTTTACTAAATCTGAGAAATGACTTAGCTAGTTTTGTAGTAAGTGCCATTAATATTACTTAAATAATATTTAAATTTAAATTTAAAAAAAAAAAAAAAAAAAAAATTTACATATACTTTGATATGGAAAAATAATCTTACTTAATATGAGTAATTTTCCTTCTGTTATAAAGTAATATAGTCTATTAAAACTAAACAATGAAAATATTTTAAAATTTTAAAGTAGTAATTTTGAATTTGTAATTAAAATTGTAGTTAAATTGAATGAATTCTAACCTAAATTTCTTTTTAAATAATACTACACGCATTAAAAAGAATCCAAAAATAACACCTATAGTAAAATAAAAATTAATATGAAATACCATAACATGTAAGTTTTTGAATGACCCATGTCCTCAGTACTTACATGTGAAATATTATAATAATAGGTTTATATATAAAAGAAAAGTTTACTGAATCAGTGAAATTAAGTAACCATTTTTGCTGTCATAGTCATATACATATAAAAAAAAAAAAAAAAAAAAAATGTAACCTCATATACATACTTAAACTTAATGTTAAAATAATCCTACATAATATAATGGATTCTAATACATTTAACTGTTCTTAAAAAAGAATATAGTAAAATAAAAATTAAAAAGGAAAATATTTCAAATCGTAGTTAAATAAAAAGTATTGTAAAAAAAATCTTTAATTTTAAAAGATGACGTTGAAAATTTTTTACCGTTAATTTTTTTTTTTTTTTTTTTTTTTTAAATTCAGACGACATCCATTCAACCGACGTCAGGTTTCAGTGTAAAAAATACATCCTCACCCCTTACCAAAATGTAGCTAATAACTGATACAATGATACTGTCATAAGGAAAATCTAGACACCCCTTGTTCAATTTGAGTAGAATATTCTGTAACCATGGAAACGTGATTTTAGCTGTGTATTTAAAACCCGGTAAATTTTAAAAGTTACTCCAAAATTCGCTTGAAGATGAAATGGAACTAATGCTTTTAATTTATTTGAAAAAAAATAAAATTAGGGTTTTTAGCTTCTATTTTTGAAACATGGTTGGAACTGTGTAGCGAAAATAACCATATTTTAAATCAATTAATTTATAATATTAATGCTCTGTAAATTTACATTGAGCACTATTTTAAAAAAATAAAATATCTATAAGAACACCGGATTTTATATCTTACTGTTCTTTTTTTTATTTATATATTATATATATATATATATATATATATATATATATATATATATATATTTTTTTCCATTTAGGATCATTTTTGAAAAGGAATATGTGTACGAAAAAATTGACTTGAAATGTTTCATTATTATTATTATTATTATTATTATTATTTTTTTGATTTCTGGCGTTTTACATTTTTTTTCTGGGTCCCAGGGACTTAAGGTTAGAAATGGCGTCATGACACTTTCCCCCCAAAAAAAAAAAAAAAATTACATCGATAAAGCCCTTCGTAAGGTGTGGGCTGTACTTGTCAGAACAATTTTTTGTATCTCCTTGAGGCATGGACTTCCAGGAATCCCTTCAATTAGTCTACTGCAATCTTTTCCAACCAGTCCTAGGGCTCCAACTACAACAGGGAATGATGATGTTCCCATATGCCACATTTTCGAGATTTTTATTTCAAGGTCCTTGCACTTTGACAACTTTTTGAATATCTTCAAAGATATATTGCAGTCAGCAGGGACTGCCATATCAATAATTTATAATTTTTTTTGTTTGTGGTCTTTAATAATATCTGGCCGGTTGGCCTTGATTGCTCTGTCAGTGTGTATTGTGTAATCCCATAGAATTGTAACAGGTCCTATCTCCGTAACCGGGTCTGGGTGTTATTATTATTATTATTATTATTATTATTATTATTGTTGTTGTTGTTGTTGTTATCAGTTATATCTCTGCTTCCTCCAGAGTCTGCAGTATGACCATTAATTTCTTCCTGAGTTAGGCTGGTTGCCGTCCGAGATGACAGGACGCACATCTGCATTGTTATTCAATCTGTAGCTGGCTGAAAATATACCTTTCCAAAGATATTTGAGTGTAAGACTGAAATTTGAACTCGGGTCTTCTCTTTGGGTCCTGCCATTGGATCTAACTAACACCATTATCCACGGTGCCATCTGTCCTCAATCTAATAAACTGCACTCCAAATACACTATATCATTATTCAGACTATTGTCCTAATCTTTGTCACCATTTTTATCACAACGTTTCAGCCGTTGTACGCTTCGGCCTTCTCCAGGTGGTTGGAATATCAATCTGATCCCTTTAATTCACTTACTTGGGTAGACTCAAGGACACATGGCACAGTGGATAAAGGCGTTAGTTAGATTCAGACAGGACCCAAAGAGTTTGAGTTCAATACCCGGTTAAGGCAGAGGAGAACCTGGAGAGGGGAATTAACAGGAGATAACTGATAACTGACATCCATTAAACATGGTAGGTGGAACTAGAACAGTCTATTCCAGTGAGCGAAATAAAGGGTTCAGTTCGACATTCCAACCACCTGAAGAAGGCCGGAACGTACAACGGCTGAAACATTGTAATAAATATGGCGACAAAGATGTGAACAGTCGTCTGAATAATGTAAATCGTATACATAATACCTCTTCTCAGAAATATAGACAGAGCTAAATTTGCCGCACTGTTCTTTCAAAAAGATGGAGTCTCCTCCCCGCCCATGCTTTGGCTATAAGGGACTACTTTAAACAAACCTTTCTAGAGCGTTGTTTCGTAATAAGGGGCAGCATCGATTGGCCACGATATTCAACTTATCTAACATGAATGGAGTTCTTTATTTGTGGAGTATATTTCCAAAAAGTTTTATCAGAGAATTTTCCACACAGTGGATGAAAATAAAGTGTATATCTCAGAACTACTTATTGAAATCAGTGTCGTGATGTATCCTATAGTGTTCTGAGACGCTCGAAGAATTTTGCAATGATGAAGAAGGGTTTTTGAGCATTTAAGTGACGGAACTCTGATAAGGAATATATAAGTAAAGTGTTATACAAAACTACATAAATAGTTTTGAAAAAAATATGAAAATAACAAATAAATATAAATGTTTTAAATGATTTTAAAAAATTGAAAAAGCATACCTACTAAGCATAAGCCTACTTTTGGGAATTTGCGTGGTATGAGGAATAGGCAATATGTATCTATATTTCTGAGATGAGTTGTTCAAACATTATTTACATTATTCGAGCTATTTCCAAAAATTTGTCGCCAATTTATTCAACGTTGTTTTGAGTTTCCGGCCTTCACCATTCCATACCATCTTATGAATGACGGAGCATACAACGGCGGAAACGTTGTAATAAATATGGCGACAAAGATGAGGAGAATTGTCCGAATTATGTAAATAGTGAGAATAAATAAACTGTTGCTTCCTTACATTTGAGTCTGTAAGCATTTATTTGCCTCAGGTATTGGTAAATATCGGTTATTAATTTCCCCGTCGATCAGTATTTATGTGGTACGGGAATAAGGTGTTGAGTTATTGGTCTATAAACAGCATGGTCTGGCGTTGACCATGCTTGATTCAAAAATCGGACGACTCATACAGCAATCGCTATCACTTGACTTTGCCCTTTCTTTCCGTGCTGATGTTGCTACATGCCTTACTTCTTGCCAATCCCACACTGCGATTTTTTTCTAAGCTCTATACGAAACATTAAATCTGTTACGAAAAAAGAACTAAAAAAAATGAACACAAAACGATCAGCTTTAACAAAGGACTGGTAACTGGAAAAACCGAATGAAAAAAGAATGTTAACAACAAATACTTTTTCACAACCAACCCAGTTCTGCGGAATCAGAATCAACGTTGAGTTTAAGCAAGCGAATGAGCCAATTGGAGTAAAGTGCTATGCAGATTTAAATTTTTCCCACTTGTGACAAATGCAGCTATCGACTTTTTTTGCATGCTAGCATGCTAGTTAATATTCGTGTCAGTCAGCTGTTGACTCTCACGCTGGCCAATAGAATCTACCTGTCTATTCGTGGCAGACAGCTATTGGCTCTCCTTCTGGCTAGTACAAAATGGCCGCAAACTACATGAAAATTGCAGTAGAAGCATGAAAAAATCGATTATTTACAGTATCGATTGGTGTTAAGAAATGCAAAGTCGGTCTTAGCCTTTCCACTAACTTGGAACATGTGCATGTAAATTTTGGTGCAAATCCGTCAAAAATTGCGGCCGTGCATTCGTTACACACACACACACACACACACACACATCCTGCCTTTTCTAGACAGAGATAAGTATAGATTTAGTTGTTTGAAAATATTTATGGATTATAATTGAGTTTATGACTATTTACTTAATAAATTGGTTTTTAGGGGTTTACCTCACCGAAAGGAGATTTTGTTACCCTAATTTAGGCTCCAGCAAAATAGTCCGTATTATTGAAGTGTTAAAATTTGTCTTAAAGCCGACAAGTAAATTGAAACTTTCATATTCAATTATTGTCTTACTCATGACTTTGGTGTAAATTATCTGCGAAAAAAATTGACTGTAGGCCCTTTGAAATCGTCAGCCAATATAATATTCAAAACATCGTCTTTGCCTTCGTTGTTTTTGTTAGTGACTTTCTCATATCCTCAATCAAATTTCTAAATTAAATTTGTTTTCTCCGTTGTGAAATAATCATTTTCACGCATCATTAGCTGAGAGAAAGAGAATATTTTTTTTTGGCTCTGTCTTTCTTTAAATGAAAATCACTGACAGCTTTTTTTCAGAGAACAAATTGAATTTCACGAACTATATAAGAAATATTTACTACCGTCAGATTCGCTGATACAAGAACACTGTTACATATATATATATATATATATATATATATATATATATATTGTTTATACATTATTTTTATAGATACACTTTATTTAATAAAACAGTATTAATTACACTTACCAGCCTGAATGTTCGAGAAATGTCGTAGAAAATATTCGTTCTGCGACAGGCATCGAATCCGTATTCCTATACGGGAACAGTAATTTGACCTGATGTGCTGTACCATTCAGCTACAGAGAAGCGTCTGGTTAGCAAAGTCTGAATTACTGTTTATAAATACACAATCTTCGTTGAATTTTCTCGATCGATTATTTCTTCTCAGGAGAAATATCTGGACGCAAGTAGAAAGTATATTAATTAATTGTCGAACAATCCATTTCATAATATGTTGTCATTGTTTAAATTGTGATGGAAACATAATCTGATTTAAATAACACACATACACTCAGGCACCGAAATATATATAAATTGACATCAAATATGGATAAGAACCAGACAGAATGATAGGATAATGAACAAGTAAGAAAAGTTTATATATTTAACATTTTTATTAAGGCTTTCTCAGATAATGAGATAATTTCCAGGAGCTTCTAAACGACACATCGTTTTTCCTTGAATTCGGAAAGCAATAAATTGTACTAACTTTGTTTAATAAGTCAAATACACGTGAAAACTAATTAACCAATGAAAATCAAGAAAGACAAAAATTGAAAATAGCAGAATTTTCCTCCAAATATCACTCTGTGATAAAGCTTTAATAAAATTGAAATATATCCGGTTGATAAATGTTTCTTATTTGTTCATTATCCCATCATAAACTTTCTTTCAAGCATCTTTCCTTGAAGACGACCGACACGGAAATTGAATTAATCTTTTATGAGTTTTTCCAGCATTCTACCATTTTTCCGTTTTTCAGGCCTAAACGAATATAGAAATTGTTCATATTATTTCGAGAACTTTTGGCTAGTTCTATAGCCATTATCAAGGGTGTTTTTTTTGGGGGGGGATGCTGAATGTCTGTGTATTTTCGTCTACATAGTAGTTTTGCTGCGTGGAATACGTGCCGGTTGGGGGTATTTGTTTTTTTGGTGGTCACGTGCTCGGCGCGGCCGGTTGATACATTAATATATATGTGTATATACTTCGGTAGCAACATCTAAACATTTTTTCATTAAATATGGCTGACACAGTAGATTTTTTTAAAATCATTTATTCATTCGTTCTTCCGTATTCTAAGAGGGGAGTACAGATATTTTCCATAATTTGCACTGTCCCTTTCTGCTACTTCATAAGTCATTTTCAAGGGTGTTTTGTTTTAGGTGTTGCAAGATTTTTCCTCATATTTTACTGTTTAAGTTGTATCTTATTTGTGCGTTTTTGGAATAGGAACGTTTTTTCGAGCCTTCGCGTATTGGGCGCGGCTAGAATTCGCGTGAACATCTTCTTTAAATAAAACTTTTAACACCATTTTCACCGTTAAATAAATGGAGGTTGATAGTAGGTGAGAGATGTTTAATATACAGGATCTCTCTAATAGCGAGATGTTTACGGCAATGTGATTTATATAGAATTTTTGATGTATTCGAATACATCAAAAATTTTTCTTAAGGATTCTTTTAAATTGTGGCTGGATAGAATTTTTATTATTATTTTTTTTATAGCACTTTGATTCGATAAGTGACACGTGAAGCGTCTACTCAAGGAGGTGATAGTTTTTCAATATAGGTAATTGATTTAAGACAAGTAACACTTGTACTGGGCAGTGTAATTGATGCACTGTATTGATCATCTCTATTTTAGATTTGATAGCGTTATTTTGATTAGTGACAGCAAGGTTTGAGGTTTGTATTTCTTGTAATATATTATCAGTTTTAGATGTTTTTTTCTTGGAAATTAGGACATAAACATGGTATTTAATGATTCTTCGTACAGCGAATTCGTTCTGCTTATACTTATTTTACATCTGGTTGCAGTAAAATATGTTGATGCTTTATTGTGTGGTATATTTATTACTGGTGTAGTCTAATTTTTGTAAGAGTAATTTTATTTGTTCATTAATGATGTACAGTGTAACCCGGATATAAGAGAAACCCGGATATAAAAGAGATTTTCTCTGGTCCCAAAATATAGCCTGTGTTAATGTATATAAAATAGACCAAACCCGGATATAAGAGAAACCCGGATATAAAAGAGATTTTCTCTGGTCCCAAATTAGAGCCTGTGTTAATGTATATAAAATAGACCAAACCCAGATATAAGAGAAACCCGGATATAAGAGACTTCTCCGGTCCCGACAACTCTCTTATATCCGGGTTACACTGTAGTTGTGAAAATTATTTTTGACTAATAACGAAAGCGTCTGGGGCAGTAAAAATTACGAAAACTATCTGTATCCACTTACTCCATTTTTCTTTATATGTGCAATATCATTTCAGGATGTAGGCGATCATGGCTCTCCGCCTTGTTCTATCCCTTGCTGCTCTCAGGAAGTCCCTTCTCTCTGCTTTCTCCCCCATGTTCTCTCATCCACATGCTCAAGCTCGTCAGGTGTATCACGCGATGCTTTCCCCTGTCTCTCTCTCTATTTGGCCAATGAGCATCAGATTCTTCAGGCCCCTCATCCTCATTATGTATCCCAGAAATTTCAGCTGCCTCTTCCTGATGTTAAGTATAAGCCTCCTTCCTGTTTGCGACCTCACTAAGTTCTCATCATCGCTAACACGCTCGGTCCATGATATCCTTAGCATCCTTCTGTAGAAACAAATCTCTGTCGCCTCGAGTGTCTTCTGCATCTTTGAGAAAAGCGTTCATCATTCGTTGCCGTAAAGAAGGACAGATGTCACGTAACAGCTCAGTATTCTTTTCTTTGTAACCAAAGAAATCCTCTTGTCTCGCAATACTCTGCCCAGCTTTTGGAATGTGTTCTTGGCCATCGTAATTACGTCTACGGATCTCAGTGTCGCGCATACCGTCCTCTGCCAAGACGCTTCCTAGATATTTAGACTTCCGAGTCGGCTTGATTCTAGAGTTCCCAACCTGCAAATCGCATTTTGTTCTCTTCCTCTTAATGATGACGATGAATTCTGTCTTCGTGTAGTTTATGCTTAGTCTTTTTTTCTCATTCTCCCTCGCTAATTCTGTAGGAGATTTTGTAATTTCTTTTCTGTGTCTGCTCTCAGTATTGTGTCATCGGCATATCTTATGTTGTTAAGGTTGTGTCCGCCAATGCTAAATTTCAGTAGGGTTTCCAGTACTCTCAGAATTTCCTCGCTCTATAGGTTGAACAGGTCGGGTGGAAGACGCATCCTTGCCTTACGTCTCTATTTTGTATATTCACTAAACTCGTTCCCTATGCGTATGCATGCTGTTTGCTGCCAGGATAAGTTCTTGATTATTCTGATATCCCTCATGAATATCTTAAGGTTTCTGAGGAGTTCCATCAGATCCATGTGGCGTACATTGTCGAAGGCCGTTGCGTATTCTATGAAACATAGGTACACGTCCTTCAGCATCTCTCTCGTTCTTTCTGATAACATTCTGTGCATGAATATCGCGTTCCTTGTTTCGGTGTCTTTAAGGAACCCGCACTGTTTTTATTCTATCTCTGGTATGATTAAGCTACGCGCTCTATTCAACAAAATATGGATGCTGAGTTTTGTTACGTGGCTCATTAGGCTTATTATTAAGTGGAGTCCGGATTCATTTGCTCCTGGTTTCTTAGGCAGAGCTATGAAGATAGATCTGCTGACGTCTTCCAGTATATCCCCGCTACGGTAGATTTCATTTGTTATTTCGGTGATCTTGCCTATGCCAAAGCCATCTAAGGCTGTCAGCATTTCCGCTACAATTCCGTCTGGCCCTGCTACCTTGTTTCTCTCCAGTTTGGCTAGTGTGGCTTTTAATTCGGTTTTCAGCATTTTACGTTCGTCAGTTGTTCTGCACATTGTTTGTTGTCTCCTTTCATCGTGGAAGAGTTCTCCAATATACTCGCTCCAGCGTTGAAGAATGTTTCCCTTCTTTAATATGAGTGTTCCTTCCTTTGATTTTAGGGAGCCTCTTGACAAACATGCTTTCTCTCATGTTAGTCGTTTTATTTCTTTGTGCATCTCTCTTTTGTTGGTAGTAGTCAATCTTTCTATTTCTGCACATTTTTCGTTTAGCTATTTTTTAGCTTGCCTGCATTTAGTCCTTATTTCATTGTGTAATTTTCTGTACTCCGTTCCTTATCTTGGCCGAGTTTTCTGTCTGCTTTTCCATCATCTCGAGAATCTCATCAGTCATCCAGTCGTTTTTTTCCTTCTCCGTCCTGTCTCTTTTGGGATGATAACTTTTTCTGATGTCACTAAAGAGTATCGAGGTGCGTCCCATTTTGAGTTTCCATTGTGTACCTCGTTCCTTTTCTTTACATTGTCCATATATTTTTCTTTTGGGTTAGGGTCGCTCAGGCGTTTGTTGTATAACAGTTTGGGTTCTGCATTTGGCTTCTTCAATTTCTTCAGTTTCGCTCTTAGTTTACATATAAGAGTGCAATGATCGATTCCGTTGTCGTCACTTGTGTAGGTCTTGCAGTGAATCATAGCATTCCTGAATCTTTTGTTGATGGTTATATAATCAACTTAGTTCTTAGTTTCTCCTCCTGGACTCCTCCATGTTCATATTCGTCTCGGATGATCTTGGGGCCATTTGTTGTCTATTACCTAGTCATTGGCCGTGCACCATTGGATCCATTTTTCTCTACGTTCCAGACAGTTTCCTAGTCCGAATCTTCACCTATATAATCCAACCTTTCCCTGTCTGATTTGGCGTTTATGTCTCCTACGATCATTACTTCCTGGGATGTGCATCGAGCCTTGGCACTGTCTAGCATGGAGTAGAAAGTCTCGATATACTCCTTGCTTTGTGTCGTCGGTACGTAAACTACTATAATAGCCACGTTGACGGCTTCCTTTGTAGCTTCCTTACCAGAATTCTTTCTAAAGGTTGGTGGTATCCTAGAACGCATTTCTGAAATTCACTATCATGTATTTGTCCTCATATGGCGTTCTTCTTGCCGCCTGCATAAATCATCCTGTGTTTGTCACTGACAAAATCATCGTTGTTCGGACATCTAGATTCACATGCACCTAGAATATTGATGTTAAGTCTGTTCATCTCTTGCTTAATATTATCACACTGGTCGCAGTTCAATGTCCATACGTTCCATGTCCTGTGAGTTATATTCT
Organism: Acanthosepion pharaonis; assembly: GCA_903632075.3. Lineage (NCBI taxonomy): Eukaryota > Metazoa > Mollusca > Cephalopoda > Sepiida > Sepiidae > Acanthosepion > Acanthosepion pharaonis. The sequence continues at coordinate 266,265 of CAHIKZ030001820.1, forward strand.
GTTTCATGTTAGCAGTCGCAGGGCAACGGTCCCGTGACACCTGTCGCTCATGTCATACCTTTCCGGGCGAGGGACAGGTTCCGAAGAATTTTATCCCACTTTAAGCTGTTTATGCTAGCAGTCGCTGGAATTGCTTGTGAGAAAAAAAAAATGAGTACGAAAGAAAATCGACTTGCAATATTTTTTATTATTATCATTATTATTATCAGTTATATCTGCTTCCTCCAGAGTCTGCAGTATGACGATAAATTACATCCGGCAGCAAGGCCTCTGATAGGGAGATTGGAGGATTTGCAGAGCGCTGACCCACCTCCTGATTACAACGAATATTCACTTATTGTAAAATTACCAACAATACATCTTCTGCATTTAAAGGCATACAATTGCGTTCATAATATTTCGATTTCAACATTAAATAATCTATATAGATTGATATGCTGTCAAGCAAAAGGAATCAAAAAACGAAATTTCACGACATTAATCCATATAATAGATAATCACACCGTATTCCAAAATATAACTTCAATATAAAATACACTTATCACCGCATCTAGTATTAATTTTTTTCTGTGTTAGGCTGGTTGCCGTCTGAGATGACAGGACGCACGTATGTATTGTTATTCAATCTATGGCTGGCTGAAAATATACCTTTCCAAAGGTATTGAAATTTGAACTCGGGTTTTCTCTTCGGGTCATTTCACTGGATCTAACCAACGCCTTTATCCACGGTGCCATCTGTCCTCAAGGTTACATGGAACAGTGGATAAAGAGCGTGAGTTCAATACCCGGTTAAGGCAGTGGAGAACCTGGTGAGGGGAATTAACAGGAGATAACCACATGAAGAAGGCCAGAGCGCACAACGGCCAAAACCTTGTGGTAAACCTGTCGACAAAGATGAGGACAATAGCCCGAATAATGTGAATAGTGTACATAATGCCTCATCTCAGAAATACAGACACACACACATACACAGAAACACACACACATATATATATTGTGTATATTTAGGCAGCAATTTTCTATTGATGCCTGTTTCATTAAATAACATAGACAAGTTTTGTCTATTTATTTTAAGTAAGTTCCTTTTATATTGTCTGATAAGCTTAATCACATTATTGTTGAAAGACGAAAAGAAATCACCATATCGATACATGTTTTAATCCTATCTAAGCTTTCGGCTTATATAAGCCATTATCAAAGATGACAATTACTTTTCAATATATCAACCAATACACGGAACAATAATGATAGTCTGTTTTTGTTGCGTGAAAACTTTCAAAGCAACGACTAACTACAGCTCGTTACGTCACACATGACCACTCCAGAGTGAAAACGAGAAGTATTAAGTATGGGAAACCATTGGTATCAACCAAATGACTTCTGTTATCAATTATAGGCATTTAAGAATATTTGAAGAGATTCCGTAGTTTATTTTGTTCAGGTTAGGTTTCAACTGTTTTATGTATAAAGCTTCAAGAATTTTTACTTTTTGTTTATTGTTTTCATGTTTAAGTGTTGTTGTGTTTTCAAAAGGGATTTTCCGGAATTATGTACGCGTCCAGGCATGTTGTTTTAAATGCCTAAAAATCATTCAAATGTAGAGTCAACCGTCGTGAAAGCGCGTTTGTGGTGTGACCGACATAAATATTATTTAATCCATTTGAGATTCAATATCCCAAAGGGGAATTGGATTTTAAACTATGTTGTTTTTTTTGCAAATCGCTAACAGGGAGTAGGGAAGAATCATTGCAAACAATTAACTTGGATATACTAGATTTTTTGCTAGGATCTGATGTAGATATATTAGTATTTAGTATATTTTCATCTTGTTTTGTAATTAGTATTTATTTAACTACGATATAAGAGATTAATATGTTTGGGATTAGTTGAAACATTATGATATAGGAGATTAATATGTTTGGGATTAGTTGAAGGAGTATTATGTTCTATTTGCTTAGTATTACGACTTCTAAGAAAGCATTTTATTTGTTCATCAACTATATAATTTGGAAAGCTGTTATTAATAAGTGTTTGTTTTATATTCTTTAGTTCAATGTAACAAAATACATTAATACATTTGTAGGGATTTTTTCCTATTTTTTAGTATTTTGTTTAGCGTTTGGAATGCTTCCTGTCTATCCCAATACGTCTTCGGATCTAGTCCTCTGTTAAAGCACTTATCGGATATCTAAATTCAAAAAATTCAAATGGATATTGATTCCTATTATTATTTGCAATATATTTAATATTTTATAGATAAAGCTTCCCAAATGAAATTGCTGTCTTTACCCATCATAGAGGAACTAGACGCCTGGCGAGCAACACGCTGAGCCTTCACGTTTTCAACTATCTTGAAGTGGAGTGACTATATCGAATCATTAGATGCGTCTACTGCAAAGAAAATCCAGAATGGAACATGCAAAATCATGGGTCCTGATCTGGCATCCCGTCTACTGTCACTTTCTGACGGATGTGTTGTGGCTTCGGTCTGTCTCTTCTACACATATTTTCACGACAACTGCTCCGACGAGCTACTTACGCTGGTTCTCAGACTGCATGAATATAAGCGTACTACTGGGTTGGCATCTCGGTCTCCCCCTTTCACTGTCGAAACTGTTAAATGTAGCCGTCTCTTCTACTTCAGCAGCTTCTTATCTTGCACTTCCCTCCCGTGGAACTCCCTTCCTCTTACTGGTTTCAAGTGTAATGTCAATCGGTATTTTTCATCGCTTGATCTTGTTCCCCGTCCTTCTTTTTATCCATTCCTTAAACACACCTCTTTATCTTGGTATCTACGCTCTGTAATCCCTTGCGTCTTAGTGGCAGTCCCGCCTTGCTTGGGGTGAAATGCTTAAAAAAAAGAAGAAAGACTGTTGGGCTACTGTGTCATGTGAGAATTGTTCTCGTCAAATTGCATCTACTATTCTCCCGTGCATTGAATTCTGTTACCATATCTCATCTTCTGCTGCTGCTATTCATCTGGAGGTCCTTGACAAAACCCAAAATAGAATCTGTAATGTAATCGATCCTGAATTCGGTCACTTTCTCACCGACGTGACGTGGCATTTATCTGTCTTTTCTACAAATATCTTCATGGCAGCTGCTCTGACAAGCTTTTTTCACTGGTGCCTCGAATACATGAACTTAAACATGCTACTAGATTGGAATCTAAGTCAAAGACGTTTATTGCTGAAATAGTTAAATGAAACAGACATTTATATATCAACAGTTTATTTTCTCGTACTTCCAATATGTGGATCTCCCTTCCATTTACTTGCTTCCCTAATAAATACAAACTTCACAAATGTAAATGTTGCGTCAATCGCCACCTTCTTTCTACAATCCTCCCAATACTCAGTCTTTTTTTTTTCAATTTCACTCTCTCTAACGCCCAACGTATTAGTGTGATAACTTCCTTGCTTGTGGTGGAATGTTTAAACGAGAACGAAAAAAACATAATTATAATCTTCAGTTTGACGTCTTCATGACCTACACAATTTTTCCGAATCCAAAATATATGAGTAGTTTATAATGAATCTGAAAATAACATTTCCAATATGTCCATTTTAACAACCAGAGCCTGTAAAAAGTTTATTGTAATTAATCTCGCTCAGAGGCAGAATTCTCAGTCATATTTTGACATGTTTACAATAAGCAATTATAGTTTACAATTTTCTTTTAGGTATATGGAAAATTGAAGGAAATAAACTTTCATATAGACAACTATAGGTAGATATCTTCCGTTTTGTGCAGTGTTGCTTAAAATTGTGTCTGATTTTGCAGTTTAGTTCGTAATTTGGTATTTTGACCACAAATCGACATGTGATTACATCTAGCGATATCAAATTTAACCTCAGCCTCTTCCATTGATCTTTTCCTTCCGACTAATTTTAAGCCATATTGTTGATTCGTTCACTCGGCTAAACGATGCATATATTCAGTTAATCGATGGTTATATATTAACTGCTGGAACACTTACGGTAGAAATAATTGCGAGATTATTATATTAGACATTAGCCTCAAGTAAAGGACATTGGATCATCTAATAATCTTTGTTATATTCTTATTATTTCAGTAATTTTTGTCTTTCTAAACTGCTGTAAACTGATACGCTGTAATAAAAAGATGGCGTCTGTTTAAAATGACGCAACCTTTTTATTACAAAATGTTAAAGTTTTGCTTAATTGCTTATGCTTTGTTTCACAAAAAACCGCAGAAAGAATATTTTTCCGTTTATTTTAACCGAAAGATTCTCTTTTTAATTAAAATTCATATGAAGAGTTTATATATATGAAAAAAAAGCAAAAGTTATTTTAAACTGATGTCAAAAGTATATGCTTTAATCAGAAATCTTCATATAGAGGGAGTATTTTGATTACAGTTTGTAGGTCCTATACTGGCATGAAATGGAATGATTATATTGAATTATATGTATCTACTTGATCAGCTGCTAAGAAAGTTGGTTCACCCTGTCGTACGGGACGAGTTTTTGTCTCCAGAATCTATCTTGCATATCTATAAGTCTACCATTCGTCCATGCTTTGAATATTGCTGCCACATAGGGTCTTGTGCTCCTGCTATTTACCTTGAGCTCCTTGATAAAATCCCAAGAACAAACAACAATATTATTGACCCTGATCTGGCAGATTGGCTATAGTCCTCTTTCCACTGCCGTAAGGTTGCCTTTCTGTGTCTTTTCTATAAATGCTTTCATGGTAATTGTTCGGATCAGATTTTGGCTATAATTCGTAGATTTTATGAATTTAAGCGCAGAACTAGATTGGCGTCAAGATCTCTTCAATTCACAGTCGTGGTGTCATGATGTAGCAGTAAGTTGTATGCTTACAGTTGCTTTTCTCGCTTACTCGCTTGTGGAACTCCCTCCCAGTAACAAGCTCTCCAGCCAACTTGAATCAGTCGTTATCTACCGTCCTCATGAATACTCTTTTGACTTCCTGGTTATTATTAATAGGCCTGTTCTTAATTCTTCCACATCCAGAATCACTTTGTGTCAGAGTTTACTGTCTTGCATAGGGTGATACGATTAAAGAATAATCCTTGCCATAGTCAAAAGACTTACTACCCCAATGATTGCAAGAACAAAACCTTCTGGAGTTCCAACACTTTTAAGACCAACTACGTTGGCAAGGCCAAAGAAGAATGACCCGAGTGATGACGACCAACACCGAAGCACCTACCGGCGAAATAGGCAATGATCTACATGATCTCAACGTCCATACCGGCAGAAGAGTACCTGCAGCGCCAGACGGTATGGTCTAACCAAGGCAGACTATGACGGACCCGACAGCTCGATGCAACTAGATTGGCTAGATCTCAGTCTCCACTGAGCCGCCAGAGAGACGATTCTGACAAAGTCTGCAGGCTTCTCCTTCGCTCAGAATTGTTCACCAAGATCAAAATCACGCGAATGGCCACGTTAAACTCTCTGTGAACCAGAGACGTTTCCGCCACTGCTACCAGAAGAGATTAAGGAAATAGGGAGAGAGGATGTCGATCCCGATGCACGGATGCATGCCGGTGCCGACGACAACAAGAATCCAGGTAGAAAAATATGACTTTCCATCATATTTCGGTGAATTTCCTACTTTACAAAAATCTATTTTACAATTGTAGTTAAGTTATAAAGGAAAAGAAGCCGTCAGATTAAGCTACTGAGTAAATCACAAATAACGGCTTTCGACTTTCACGAAAACGTGCGGAAATATCTGTTATTGAAGTTTAATCGACAATCCGAGCTCTAACTTCTACCTTATGTGCCACAATGACTTTCGCACTGATGTCATTGGGAAAGGCTGGGAGTTATCTCTCCTCATCCCAGCTAATAGTTAAATAGAGGGTTAATAGAATTTATAAACTGAGGTGGCCGCTAATCAAAGAAGAAACGAATAATGTATCCCAAATTGTGGAGGAATCAACAGAAAAAATATCACCAACTTTTTCTTTTGGCAATCACCATATTGTAAAAAAGTATACTAGAGTGCAAAGTCATCATGCGGAAATATCATGACATTCTTTAATGAATTATTTCGTAATTAGATGAATAAGCAATGCAACTGATATTTGGTCAAGCAAAAACCTTTCACATTAAGGATAATATGAACAATGTTTACTTTGGAGAATAAGATAGCATTCGAAGTAAAAATACCGTAAATTCAAATGAGCAAAATAACACGTCCCGGGGTTATAGAACAGGAAACATTGCTGCAATTAATTTTTAATTTGCGTATTTTTGTACTAAAATATAGGTAGATATAGAAGATACAATGAGAATGTAATAAATTAATGTTTATTAATCTGTTTTTCTGCATGAAAACTTATTTAAATTTCATGGTATTCTTCTGTTCATCATATAATTGGTGGTACTGAGAAATTCCCCATTCAAATTTCCCAAACATCATAATAATTAGCACTTTAATCTGAAAATATTATTTATAATCTTATCATAGTAAATACATACATCTTATATATCTTATCATTTTTTAAGAAATGTAAATTTATGAGGCTAATTAAATCTTTTGCTAAAAATCAGACATTTTCTTTTATAAATTCAAAATAAAGGAGAAAGAAATCAAAATATGCCACAAATTTAGATACTGACAAATATTAAAATATGTATTTTTATTATAGGTTTATATTATAAAATTTACCTATATATAATCGTCCATTTTTTACACTACTGCGTATCAGTTTACAGCAATTTATAATTTTTAAAATTAATCGGTAACTTAAAAAAAAAAATACATTTTCAATTACTATTACTAAAGAATGACTTACCGCACTAATCGAGTACTATGTATTGCAGGAATCGAAATTTGTAAATAAAACTTTTAACGCACTAATAGTAAACGCATTAATCGAATGTGCATTAATCGAGGATAATATATATATATATATATATATATATATATATATATATATATATATATATATATATATATATATATATTTATATTATAAAATTTTTTATGTTTAACGTTTTTTTTTTTTTTTTTAGATACAAGTATTTAAATTAAATGCTCTGTTTATATTAAACAGCATTAAATAACATTTACCGTCCTGAATGTCAAGAAATTTTTCATAGAAAATATTCGTCCCTTGACACAATTCGAACCTGCATCCTCATACGGAACCGTCATTCGGCCTTGCCTACCGAACGCTCCTTTGTGGCCGAGACGGTAAGAGTAAATGACGGTTCCGTATAGGATGCAGGTTCGAATCCTGTCAAAGGACGAATATTTTCTATGAAAATTTCTCGGACATTCAGGCCGGTAAATGTTATTTTTACTGTTTATTATAAACAGACATTTACTTAAATACTTGTATCTATAAAAAGAACGTTAAACATCAAAAAATGTCTTTAATAAATAAATTGTCAGATTTTTGTCCATTTCTTAATATATATATATATATATATATATATATATATATATATATATATATATACATACACATGTGTGAGTGTGTATGAATGAATATGTATGTATATAAATATATATATGGGAAAAAGTAGAGCGTAGAAAAAGAAAACGAGATCTGAAATATTTGGATTGAATGCCTTGCAATAACTTCAATTCATCTGGGAAATCATAAGTCAGTTTATATCCAGGCTTGTATGCGTAGGTGTGTCTGTGTGCTACTAGAGTAGAAACAAAATGGCAGTTTTGAAGCTATGTCAGATTTGATGCATACATTTGTAAAGTTATGTTGGTCGATATATATGTGTCTGTATGGAAATAGGCGAATGTCTATTTGAAAAAGTAAAAAAAAAATAACGAACAAAAACAGAATTGACCATGATGTCTCTGTACAAATTTTGATCTTTCAAAGATTGTCACTTGAAGATATGTAAACACGCGACGATATGTAAAAATACCCAGATTTTAACATATTCAAACACATACATATATATATATATATATATATATATATATATATATGTATGTGTGTGTGTGTGTGTGTAAGTGCAATTAATTACAAAATGTAAAAAAATATTGTGACGCGTTTCGTCCATTAAGATTCCATCAATTTAAAGTGATCGTTAAGCTGATAGCACGAATAGTAGGGGATGGGGAAGTCTTATACTTTTAAATATTTTTATGCTTTAATATGTAGTTAAGTCTACCGTCTAGCTGATGCCATATAGTTTCATTTTGTTTTTGCATATATTTTTATGACTTTTGTTATTATATGTACATGAAGTAGAAGACCTACCTGCCATGAAAGATGAAACATTACAAGAACCTGGATATACAACGGATGATCTTGAAATTAAAGCACATTTTCTACACTTTTTCTTTTTTATATATATATATATATATATATATATATATATATATATATATATATATATATATATATATATATATATATATATATATATATATATATAGCCATTTTGTTTCAACACTTCCGGTGTCTCATCAAGTGATGTTGTTGACATTCAACATCATTTTTTGATAAGACTTGTTGATGATGTTGAAATGAAATGGCTTTTTTTTTCTATTGATTTTATAACATATTTACGTTATAATTTTTAAATAAATAATTATATCCGCTGTACTTTGTATTGAGCACTCTTTTAAGAATAGTAATTGTTGGTTATTGGAATTTATTCCGTATACACCAATCATATATATGTGTGTGAGTGTATATATATATATATATATAATTTGTACATTTCGGCAGCAATTTTTCATTAATGCATGTTTCATTAAATTATATACAAGTTTTGTCTATTTATTTTAAGTAATTTCCTTTCATATTGTCTGATAAGCTTAAGCCCATTAATCACATGTTGGTGACACTCTACTTACTCGCTTTCACGGCGCTTAACTCTACATTTAAATGATAACTAACATTTTTAGACATTTAAAACAACATGCCTGACCGCGTACTCAGTTCCATGATTTCGTACTCAAAAATCCTTGTTGAAAACACAACTATACTTAAAAATGAAAACAATAAACAAACATTAAAAATTCTTGAAGCTTTATACATAAAACAGTTGAAACCTAACCTGAACAAAATAAACTATGAAATCTCCACAAATATCCTTAAATGCCTATAATTTATAACAGAAGCCATTGGTTTATACCAACGGCTTCCTATACTTAATACTTCACTCTCGCGTGGCCATGTGTGACGTCACTAGCGCGACGCGATTTTCGTCTCCGCGTCACGTATATGCGTGTTTGTCGTTACTTGGAAAATATTTTGCAACAAAAGCGGACAATCATTGTTGTTTCGTCCGTTACTGGTTGATTTATTGAAATTGTCATCTTTGATAATGGATTGTGTAATCCTAAAGCTTAGATTGGACTTAAACATGTATCAATATGGTGTTCTTCTTTCGTCTTTCAACAATAATGTGATTAAGCTTATCAGACAATATGAAAGGAACTTACTTAAAATAATTAGACAAAACTTGTCTATATTATTTAATGAAACATGCATTACATATATATATATATATATATATATATATATATATATATATATATATATATATATATAAATATATAACAGGAAAACTGTATTATTAGCTAATGCGTTTCGTCCAATGTGGGCCCTTTCAAGGCAAGAACAATTAACAACAAACAAGACGTCCTTATCAACTAGAAGAATTTAGAAAACGCTATTGTATTCATATTTTCAACTGAAAGTGCTTTCACGTGTAGAAATGTTGTTTTCATTCTTGTGTTGTCGGAGTCAATCATTTCCTTTTGATTTCTTGATATAGTTGTGTACATTAGCTTGAGTGAGTACTAATTCTGTTAGGAAATGTGATATTGGGAAAAGAAACCTGCGCGTAGATTAATATTTGGTTAATGCTATATATGTATATATGAACGCAGCATATCGCTATTCAAGCAAGTTTGGCTGAATAATATAGACATATTATATATATTTATCTTTATTTTAATCCTCTTGATCAAGGCACTCTCTAGTTAGACCTTTACGTCGTCGTGAATTGTTTTCTCCTTTGATGAGAGTAGCATCTTTTTTTAATGTCGCAATCTCCTTACGGTGGGCAACCAATGCATTTAATGTATTGTTTTGTAAAATGTCCCCTTTGTGTTCATAATTTTTTTAAGTAGATTCCTTGAGATAGTTCCATGTATTTTTGTGACAGTTATTACAGTCGATGGGGTAAATTCCTCATTCAGGTTTTAATTATTGTTTTGTTTAGTATTGTCTAAATCTTTTATTGTTTTGAATGTAGTATTAAAAATATTATATGGTTTATTCTTTTCGATTGTAGATTCGATAGAGTCAATTGGTAGAATAATGTATTTTTTAATTTATTGAGTTTTTCAAGAGAGGCCGTGTTTTGTCGGGGGTAGAATATTTTATGGGGATTCCGTTTCTCATTGAATATAAAATAATTAGGCTACTGCAATTGGTTGATTTCCATGGACATCGAGTTTTAAACTGTTCTTAATATGGTGCAGGTTGATATCTAGGAAGTGTAAGGAATTGTGTTCTTCCAATTGTCATGTGAATTAAATTGTGATTTCGAGTTGATATAGCAGGTTAAATAAATCAGTATCATGAGGATATATAAATAGAGCATCATCAGTATAAAGGAAGCTGTTTAGGTAAATTACTTTCGAAAGGGCAAGATTCGAGAAATTCTTTAAAAAATACATGGATACACGATACGAAAATATCTAAAAACCCCAGAATGGCTCGTTCGTGCGCATGTGTAGTCGCATCAACTTAATAAATTAAGTCCGATAACATCCTGAATGACGAAACGCATCACAAGTAAACTTTTTCCATTTTGTCATAGATTTAACATAGCAAGTTGTATGGGTATGAGTTTGTAACCCTGGGTTTCAAGCTTTTACGATCATCAAACTGGTTTATTTGTTCTTCATATATATATATATATATATATATATATATATATATATATATATATATATATATATATAACGGATATTTTTCTAATATGATTTTTTTGAATATTCAAGCCAGTAGATGGAAATAATTAAATTTAATTGTAATGAAAAATTGTGCGCAATTGTAGGCTTTTTAATAAAAGTTTTACTCAAATGAGAATACAAGGTTCGGTATAGTGTCCTTTTATAGTCCCAGTAAAAAGAAATAGGTATAAAAATAGAGAGTAACAAAACAAGAAGAGATCACTCTTGATTATTCATAACAGTAATGTTTAATAAAAGCAGAGCATGTACTCAAATATGTGTATCCACTGACATAACACTTAAACAACAATATATGTATATGTGTGTGTAAGTGTGTGTGTGTGTGTGTGTGTGTGCCTGCGTGTGCAAATGTACGCATTGCAGAGATCATGTTCATTAAAGTTTATCAAGCGGCATGCAATATAAAACCTCATGGCAATATCTCGTTCACCTATTTCCATTTCTCTTACTATAGTGTTTTTATTTCTTTTTTATTTAGTTGAGTGCCATATTTTTTTTTCATTTGCTTAATTTATTTATTTCATTTCTACCAATTTTTTTTTTTTTTCTCCAACCAATCCTCGTATTAGCAATAGCCTCCTTTTGATCTGCCCTTGTTTTCTTTTTCTATTTCTTTTCCTTTTCCTTTTCAACTTTTCTTTACGATTTTTCTTTCCTTCCTTTCCCTTCATTTCAACTATATTTCCTTCCTTCATCAAGGTATTTCTTTTTCGATAGCTCGCTCTTTCATCTCTCTTTAATTTACTACCATTCCCTCGCCTCTTCATCATTCACTTTCCTTTTCATAATATTTATTCTTTTTCGTTCAGTATTGTTCCCTTTTCGTTCTTTTGTTTCTGGCTTTTTTCCTTCTTTTTTTTTCTTTTCCTTTTTATTCCACATACCGTCAAATGAAGTTTCGGTGTTACTTAAGTCGTGTTCCTGCTGACATATTGGCCTTGATCAAAAAAGGCCTTTATATCCAGGTCCTTTGAGTGCAACGTTACCTTTGCCTGATATCCGCTCATCAAAATGACTTTCCGCCAATTGAATATCCTGTTGGGACGCGATTAATCTTTCACTGCTTCTTCATGTAGTCAATTAATTAATACAAACCTTCGAAATAATCTAACAGTCGCATGCTAGCCTGAATTCTCACAAGAGAAACTATTTCTTTTCATTTCCTATCCTTTATTAAATTTCTTTTCTCATTTTTTTTCTTTGTTATTTCAATGTTGTTGATGTTTTTGAACTTGATCTTCTTACTTTGCTTTTGTTTATTTGTTTCGGGTTTTCTTTTCTTCACTTTTTTATATTTTTTTCTTATTTTGTCTCGATATACAGGGTGCCTCAAAATTAACACAATTTCTTTAATTCCTGAATTGAAACAAGTAATTTCTGATAATGTTTTGTAAAATTAATGTAGAAATGTTTTAAATGTTTCAGTGTCACTGATAATGCTCAGCGTTGTATTGAACATGCAGAGGAGCATTTTGAATATGTTCAATAGTTTTTCTCTAATTATAAGATAACATAATGTAACTATTTCCTACTCGAAACATATAGAACTAACGCTAAAAGAAATATTTCATTAATATTCTAAATTTATATTAAGAGTAACAGTAAAAAGTTAATCATTTTCAAAGATTTGTATTACTACTACTTCTACTACTGCAATTATTTTAAAAATACTATTACAAATAATATTATTAATAATAAAATAATAATAATAATAATAATAATAATAAATTTAAAAAAAATAATAATAATAATAATAATAAAAAATTCAATTTGGATAAATGTGCTAAAGCTACGTATTTTTACGAGGATTATACAACAAACTTCCTCTATTAGTTTAGACCCTGCTGATAAAAATAAAAGATTTAGAACAAGGAGAAGCTTATAAGTGTAACTAGGTGTAAATGAGAGTGAAGGAATTCACCATAAGAAAATGAAAGAAATAGTGCGTAAAGAGTACTATAGAAGGGTACGACTGGTATTAAAAAACTGAATTGAATTCTCAGAACAGAATTATATTATATTAATAACCTAGCCATCCCAGTGGTCCAATATAGTTTCAACATCTTGAACTGGACTCTAAATGACATCAGACAAATGGATTCTAAAACAAGAAAGCTTTTTTCTAATATATAAGATGCATCATCCAAAGGCTGATGTAGACCGTCTATACATACCCCGTAAAGAAGGTGGAAGAGGTCTTATTCAGCTAGAATTGTCATACAAGACAACAACTATTGGCTTATTTATTAACTTACATGGAAACAACAAATGACTGGATGATAAAATTAGTGAAACAACATGAAAACAGAAAGAAAAAATATTCAATAATAAAAAGAAGGCAGTAAATACAAACAACATTTACATTTAGTAGATTCTGTAGTAAATCAAAACAGAAGCCAAGAACCAACTATTGCAGCAAAAGATATGAAAAGAAAGCCAAGGATAAAGCCCTTGAACAGATGAAACAACGCTGGCAAGACAAACCTCTGCATGGCCAATATCCAGAACGTGCAAATAAACCCAATGTTGATAAAGTTAATACTCATCGATGGTTACGAGCATCTGGATTAAAGTCTGAAACTGAAGGCTTTATTCTTGCAGCGCAAGACCAGAGTCTTTTCACTAGGAATTTTCAGGCAAATATCATACATAATAATGTGGATCCAAAATGCAGGTTCTGTGACAAATACCAAGAAACAATAGACCATCTAATCTCAGGATGTTCTATACTTGCCCCAAATGAATATAAAAATCGTCACGATAGAGTGGGGCAATACTTACACTGGACAATGTGCAAACACTTTGGAAAATGTGTAAGCAAACACTGGTATGAACATCGGCCAGCGCCGGTTACAGAAATAGAAGATGTCACCATTCTATGGGATTATACCATCCACACAGACAGAAAATTGAAGCAAATAGGCCGGACATTATTGTCAAAAACCAGAAAAAAAAAACTTGCCTACTAATTGATATGGCTTGTCCAGCGGATTGTAACATAGCAACCAAGGAATTTGAAAAACTATCAAAATACAAAGACCTGGAAATTGAAAAATAAAAAAATGTGGAAATTGAAAACAAGAATAATACCAGTGGTAATAGGTGCACTTGGAATTATAAAAAATGGAACAAAACAACACATTGAAAGAATCCCTGGAAACCCCAGCTTAAGAGACATACAGAAAATTGTCTTATTAAGTACAGCACACACACTAAGGAGAACTTTGTCTATGTAACGCTAGCAACTTCATCGGAGATAAAAAAAAAAAAAAAAAAAAAAAAAATTAACATGAAATGTGGCCATAACAACACACCACGACCTGCCTTAGGTCTTTCCGCAGACTTGGTAGGTAGTGTGTCCATAGCAGAAATCGAATGATGATGATGATAATAATAATAATAATAATAATAATAATAATTAGTAATATTTATTAATTCAATAAACTTACTATATTTCGCTTGTTTCAATAATTCATTACAGTTTTCATAAAAAGGTAATTAAACAGATTATTTCGACATTCACAATCTTCATACTGCTATCCTCGTCTTTATTGCCGTATTCACGACGTTTCGATAATTATACGTTAAAAAACCTCTTCAGATGTTATCTGGAATTAAAAGAAATATGTTATTTTTTATTTAGATAAATATTAGTTTGTTCTAATTGAATGCAAATGCCTTTTTTTTCCCTTGGTAACTCAATTTTTTTTACGTCTGCATTTGCCGGGTATTGGACTTACCAATTTTATGTCATGCAACTTTTCCCTTTTATACAATGGGCCATGTGGACAAGTGGAATTAACTGAAACTGAAATATTCAATGGCATGGCACGTGGAATTAGAATAATCTACCCCAGTGGACTAAATGGAAGCTTACGTTCGAAATTCTAATTAATACAGCAGGAAGTGTCTGAAGCGGAAAACGGTCGAAACATCTGTAATAATGATTAGGATAACAGTCCGAAAAATATATATAGTGTATATGTTAAATAGTTTTTTAATTATAACAAATTAGTCCTTTTGATGTAACAATATTTATAAATGTAAATAGTGTAAATTTCAAATAGTGTAAATGTTAAATAGTTTGTTACTCATAAGAAATCATGTACTTTTGATTTGGCAATATATATACATTTTCTTAAACAAATAACATTTTTTTTAATCATATTTATTTGAACTTTTCACTGCCATCTTCTGTATTGGATTTTCTTTTATTTTCCTTCACCGTCTCTTTTTTTGTCGTCAGATTATTTTTTCAAAAAAATAAAATTATTATGACTAATTTCTCTTCTACCAACTTTACTAGTTATATCACTACTGCTACAGAAGCTGCAGAAGTTTTCCATATCTTGTCTTTTTTAAAAATGTTTCTTCATCATTTTTTCATCTTACATTTTTCCTTTAAAAATATCGTTCCTGCGTGTTCCATTATAATATTTCCAATTTTTATTAATTATTATTATTATTATTATTATTATTAAAAATGTACTTTCGGACAATATATATATATATATATATATATATATATATATATATATACGTTTTGAAAATCATATCCTTTTTGCCAGAAAAATTCAGAAGCTTTTTTCAACTAAACTTTTTTGTTGTAAAACTTGTTTTTGAAATAGTACTTAATGCCCCAACAATAATAGACAAACCCTTTTGACCTGTGATGTCAACTAATATAATATTTCAAAACGGACACAAAGAACATTTTCAAAAATATAAAGACTCAAGCAAATTCAGAGTCAGAAATGAAACGTATTAATCATCAAACAGCGTTTCCAAATATCAAACACATTTCCTTTCAGGATAAAATCAGAATTGCAAGTCGTTTGAATACGGTCACACGGTAATCGAATGAATATAAAGAAAATCTGTTGAAGCCATTTTAATTTAGACGGAAAAGAATCTAAAGTTTTAAATCATGTCTGAAAAGGTCTCCTGATGCAATGATCTAAGCTCAGACAAATCTCTCAAAAGAATAATCATGCTAGAAGGGATACTCCGCCACTAGTGGCTCCAGTTTCTTTCCAGGGAAGCAACACAAGATGCAGAAAAGAGAATAATAATAATAATAATAGCTATGCATTCTCTATTTCATAGCTTGAGAGCTGTGCAAATCCAAGAATAAAAGCAACTACCCATTGACTAACTTTGATTACATAAGCTATTTGTTTCCACGTATGTTCAGCCAGCACTGATGAGTATTTATGGGGCCAAAATCGCCTTGCATAGAAGAATTTATTAAAAAAAATCTGCTTCCCCCAATCTTACTTTTAAGACAAAGTTTCGACAGTCTAGTGCATAAATTTGCTTACATCCACTATTCGGATTCCCCAACCGTACAGAAATCATTGATGAATGCTTTTGGGTGCAATATTTCTTTACATTCATTAAAAAAAACTTTGCTTCTCCCAACCTTTTATTTCAGACGTAACTTAGCCAGCTAACTGCCTAACTGTTCTTACATCCACTATCTGGTTGCCTCAAACGTTCAACCAACGCTGAGGAATGTCTATTGGTGCAATGTTTCCCTACATGGGAGAAATCTTTTAAATATTTCTGCTTTGCATATATTTTTATGCCACTTGCGATTTTGCTAAGCTGCTTCTTCTAACTAGGCCAAAGATGGATTATTGTCAGTAAGATTAACCTTCTAGTGCTATGTCACCAATATCAGCATCTGACGTGCTTGAGTCAATATGGTAACATAACATGCATTACTTTCGGAACGAACTTTAATATATCTGGAATGTACATTTTAAATATGTGTTCGAATAGTTACGTACCATGGAACTTGAAAGCAAATTATCAAAACAATGCTAGTACAATTGGAATTAGTAAAGCAAATGAGAAAGTTTGAATAATGTTATTAATATTGACTTGTTGAATACCCGTGCTCCAAGCATAGACAGTTTTACATAGGGGTACTCTTAGAAATGTAAAATTTATGTATATACAACATTATATATAATAAACATGTACCAAAAAATGTATAAACAACATTTTCCGGAAGACTCTTATTTTCTATGGCTACATTTATCATTATTCAATTGAATCTCCTACTCTGGCCATAGCTGCGAACAGCTTACCATGCGATAAATTTGAATTTTCTAATGTATATTGGCTACTTGTAGGAAAGGATACCAATCTAAAATAGATTTTTGCTACAAAATCCCTATTGCAGATTTTGCTCAGGCACATTTGTGTTTATTCAACAGCAACAGAGATCACATGTGGCAAAATTTTCAACAATCCAAGACCTTGAGTTACTGTAAATGAAGCGTGTTATTGAGTGAGATTAACAATTTGAACAAAACCAGCAACCAATTTCAATCGGACACGATGTTTAAGACTTCATTGAACAAACCCATATCTACGATGAAAGAAATATTTCCGTCAAGAAAAAGTTAAATTTGAGGTATGTTTTTCAGGCATTTCCAAAGGTGCCACATGCTGGGATCGAGCCCTCCAGTCCGATAACATCAGAAAGTCTCCTTCTTGACAAATCGGCCACGGGGAGATTCGAACACGGGTCTCATGGTCAGAATATGAACGTTCTAATTATTTAGTCACGTGCCCATCAATTTTCTAATACTGATAATAATCTAGCTCAGTTGATTAAAGATTTGGTTAATAAATTTGGCGAAATAGCGATTTCAATTCCTGGTCGGGATAACTTAGGCTCAGTAAAAATAGGACGATCAATTACTAAACAGTACGACATAGAAGAACTAGACGTGATATACCTAGACATGGGCAGTGGAATGAGAACAGTCGATTCCACGTAGATTATATAACGAGTTGAGTTCAGTATTCCTTGTAAGTTAACCTGATGGATACACACCTGAGGAAGGCTGGATGGCATAGCAAAAACGTTGTCACAACAATCCGAATGATAGTAAAGTAAATAATATTAAATCAATTCAGTTCGTTTTTTCGCCGTTTTACATAATTTGAAAACAGCATTGAGACACATTAAGAAAAGATTTAATAACTTCAACTGTTGAGATCAAGCCAAAACTTGAAAAAGAAAAAAAAAAAGGATAGATGAGCGATAAAATTCTCTAGATGAAAAGAGTCGAAAACACTGCCAAGCTAAGGCACGGAATATAGGTCTTTACACAAGAAAATTAGGAATAGATGCAAGCAGGCTAAATTGGAATGACTCAACGAAAAATGTGTAGAAATAAAAAGTATGAACATCAGGGATTAAGCAGATATGCATAAAAATAAGAGAAGTAAGATGACAAAAGACAATCTCATCAACAGGATGCATAAAATCCAAGGACGGGATAATGGTAAGAGTCAAATAAAAATATGATTCAGTGATAGAACAAATACATTGGATAATTCGTTCACGATTAGAGAGCACTACCGGCAATACACTTAAATATAGTAGGGTCAGAAATATTAAAATGTTAAATGTAATCCGCACTGATCAAATTGAATAGAAACAAACTGACCTGACTGAATTACAATAGAGATACTAACAGCCACAGATGAATTCAGCACACAACTGTAGACATAATAAATATATAGTCAGTTATGTGCTATGTGTGATACACGTTTAGGCGATCATGTATCGAGAGATACATGACTGACGAGGCAGATTTTTTCCAGCAGCAGTTTTCTTTCTGCGGTAGACCAGTTGCTATCCAAGTCATTAGAACACGGTCTACCCTGCTACTCACCCTTAGCTTGTGGGGGGAGAGGAGGATTCATACCTTTCCCAAGGGTCAATCAGTCAGTTATGTGCCATGCGTGATACACGCTTAGGCGATCATGTATCTTTCGCTACATGACAGACGAGGCAGATTTTTAATGAATGGGAAATCCATCGGCCAATAGTCATATAAAAAAAAAATATCATACGAATTCAGATGAATAGACAATACAGCAGAATTATATCAGGAACAGGACACGGAAAGCGTGATCATGGAACAAGCAACACGATATTTATTCACTTAATGATGTCAGAAACGGCAATACAAATGCAAGAGGATATGTACCAGTGTTTTATAGATTATCCAAAAGCGTCTAATAAATTACGTCAAAAGAACAGCTGTGACCGCTAGGTGACCTTGACATATTTGGGAAGGATATTAGAATAATCAAGAAGATATACGGGCAGCAGACTGTCTGCTAACGAATAAACAATGAGTTCAGTAAATATGCAAAGATAGACAATTTTTTAAGATGAGAATGTGTCTTCAAACTGGACTTATACAGACTATAAAACCTATAACAAAACGACCAAATTTATTACGGGATGAAAAGGACAGAATGTTGTGGAGAGCCATCATTGCGTACGCCCTGAATGGATAGAGTACATTGATGATGATGATGATGATGATGAAGAAGAAGAAGAAGAAGAAGAAGAAGAAGAAGAAGAAGAAATCGATGAGAAGTACAGCTCTGAATTCTAAAACGTCTGGGCAACTCTACCCTGGAAAAATATTTGCTATGGAAACAACAGAAGTAATGCATTCATTGCGTGATGAGACGTGTCGACCCATACACCTCCGGGTCTCTACCGACTAGAGTGATCTATCTATCTATCTATCTATCTATCTATCTATCTATCTATCTATCTCTACTTGTTTGTGTTTGCTCCTGTCATGTTTAGCTGATAAACTTCCAATGGTGAACGTATAAACAGTCAGAAAAAAGTCCTTCCTACTTTTTTTCATAGTAAGCCTTTATTGCATATAATAGTGTGTGTTTCCAAGTTTCTATTCATGAAATGATACCGAAATTTATTCACATATGTAAAACACATACCAACAGACAGACGAACAATTACATCAGAACACACAGGCATATATATATATATATATATATATATATATATATATATAGAGAGAGAGAGAGAGAGAGAGAGAGAGAGGGGGAGAGAGAGAGGGAGAGAGAGAGAAAATTGTAGAGAAAACGTAGATATATAATCCACGTATATCTTCAAGCATTATGCACTAAACGCTTCAGGTTACTTGACTTTGAAAGTCAGACATAAGAATTGTATTCACCGTGTTGCCAATGTTATTGAAGACATTTTTGAAGAAACCTGCAATAGAAAAAAAGAAAAGAAAAGAAAATATGAAAGCCACGGGCAAATAGCTCCAGTCTAAATGTTTGACGCAGTGAATGCCGCTTGGATGTTATTGGGTGATTCACTGATTAAAGAAAGCTAATGTTTGGGGGCAGGGCTGGTGAACGTTGATTCAACTTCGGGCAATTAGTGTTTGTGTCAAATGCCAAAGACTATTTAAGTTAGTAGTTGTACCGATATTTAGAAGTTGTTTTCGTCAAAGAGGAAATATTTTGGAGAGAAATGCAACAAAGAACATCTTGAAGATGTTTCGGGAAGGAAAATAATTAGTTATTTTTAAATATTTTTCCACATCTTTCCCTCCCTATAAATTACATCGACGTACGAATAGATATTGGATAGTCTCTCAATTTGATGCACTTCCCTAAATTTTGAATCAATGATAAACCATCAAAATAAAATTAAATCTTTTTTGGTCCGAAAATCTTTATGCCTAATCACTTATAAACCGTACGTATGTATGTGTGCGTGTGTGTGAGAGAGAGAGGGAGAGAGAGAGAGAGAGGGAGAGAGAGAGAGTGAGAGAGATTTATGCAAATCTTGTGTAAAATGTGCTGTGCTTATTTTTCTATAATTTTTCATGAGTTGTGTATTATTTTCTTTTCGGGACATGTATAAAATTTGACGAATTTTATATATCCAAGCTCTTTCGGCTGTACTTTTACCCATTATCAAGGATGAATTTTATTTTACATTAAGAGGACAGAATTTGAAAAGTAAACAGTTTTATAAATCTAGATACATGCATAAAACAATGCATATATTCATGTATACATATAACCGCTTGGATATATATATATATATATATATATATAACATTCGAATAATTTTTCTATAATTTATACCATGAAAAGAACAAATTATTTGAACATATATGAAAAATTATATATAAAAAAAAACTAGAATTAAGAAATGAGTGGGGAAGAGAGAACAAAAATAGGTAAAAGATATGCTGAAGTAATTTATAATGGAGACAAATTAATAAAAGGAAACACATTAAAAACATTTCATAATAAAAAGAAACAAAAAATCATCACAAAACACTAGAAAAGTTATATTAACATAAATAATAATGCCGAAATGAAATAACGGTATATATATATATATATATATGTGTGTGTGTGTGTGTGTAAAAGAAAAAACTGGAATAGTTACCGACACGTTTCGTCCTTTATGGACTTTTTCATGGAAAAACGAAATGAATTTATTAAACAAAGTAGCTAATAATAAGAAAACAAAATGTCTTTTGCAACTGGAAGAATTTATAGAACGTATTTTCATACTGTTAACTGAAAATTACGTCAATTACTGTCACGTGTGGAGATATTGTTTTCTGTCGAAAATACCTAAACAGAAACGACAGAACAAACACCAATCTGGGACAATTAATACACAACTGCCATGTTGATATTATTTGTAAATTACAAAAAGAGTATAAAAAATTAGAGAGAAACATTGTCCCTTAACTTAAATAAAACTGGTCTGGATATTTTATTTTTAATTGACATTCTCCCAAGACAAGACATTACAGTCACTAAAAGGTAAGGGGGTTACAGGGTGTGGAGGATTTAGGAAGAGAAAGATTAGGAATGAGCAGAAAGAGAAAAGGGTATTGAGAAAGACAGTAGATAGCTTTTAACATTGGATTTAAATTTATGCAGCTTAAAGTTGACTTGAAAGCAGCGTGACGGATTTCTATAAGCGAGAAATGGAAGAAAAGAAACTGTTACCCTCCAGCTACATCCAACCAGCTTAACTGCACATTGTGAAGATCTCGATGCCAGTCTAGTATTGCACTTACTTTCAGCCTAAATATACTATATGTACATTACCTGACACTGCAGTAAACGTTGAAAAATAAAACCTATTCGCCTGGCTCCCACCACACACACACACACACACACACACACACACACACACACACACACACACACACACACACACGCCCGCTATCAGTTTAATAGTGTCATTGTAAACTGTACGATCCTAATATTATCTTCATAGTCTGTTCTTCAGCAATGTTACATACAATTTTTTGGTTCCTTTTCCGAGACCGTTCGCCACCCAAGGCGATAGGACCCACTCTGTCCTGCTACTGACCCATAGCTGGTTAGAGAAGACATTGATTCATACCTTTCCCAAGGGTATTTGCACGTAAGTGAATATACCGAACTCGGGAGGAATATCGAACTCGGAAGGAATATTGAACTCGGATCTATGATTCCGCAATCTGAACCACTATACATTCATCATCATCATCGATCGATCTCTCTATGGTTGGTTGAAAATCCATTGAGAATCCCTTTCCACACTGTTTGCTCCAGTATTGCTGTCTGTAGATCCCCAATGTCCAATCTCGAGGTATGCTGTCTGGGAAAGTTTATTTTCGTAAGAAGACACATCCAGAAGGATGCGATAGGAGTAAAGATGAAAGGATTACCCAGTTCTCTCGAAAGCAGTGGCTAGCAAACTGTAATCGTTTTTTGTTTGAGCTTAACAGAGATTGATCTAAGTTCTCCATAAATTGTGGTAAGCCTTGCATGTGATCTCCAACTGTTGTTCTGTTTTATTTTCTAAGTACATTTTTATATGTTCCATTCGTTTCAAGGCGAAGAGATAATGTCCAAGTTTCTGATTCCTACAGTAGGAATGATTCAATCAATGTTCGAATGTTGGAGTTTTATGGAGAATGGAAGGTTCGGGTGCTAAATCTTGTAAAGTTGTTACACGCATCACATGGAAGACATTTGCGGATGTTGAAGTCTTTTTGGGAATCTTTTATTTGAGGTCCAATATACTTGAAGTCTTTAACTCTTTGGAGATGTCTTATTTAGTGAGTTTAATTCGAACGCGGATCTACGATGCCTCCAACCATGTCCGCTATCCATTACTCCAGTGTGACTCAATCCTATTATGAAAATAGAAATTACACTTAGTTGTTTTTTTACGCTGAAATAAAAAAAAAATACGATAACGTTTCATTTAATGAGAAAAACAAAGAAAATCGTTTAAGAGTTTCATTCAATGTTTTTCTAATGTTTTTTGTTATAATGAAAGCGTAGAATCACTCCATAGTGATTATTGTTCAAAGCTATTTCGGATAATTCATTAATCATTTTCAAGGGATTCCTTTTTATGTAGACCCGGTTGAGTAATGCGAGCCGGATGAGGAATAAGAGAACCGTGTTCGATTCCCAGTCGAGTACATTACATTCACTTACGTGCAAATCCTTTAGACTAGGTATGAATCCATTTCACTCCTACCCCCACAACTAAATAGCAGGAAAGAGTGGGTCTAGGGGACAACTCTAAATTCAAAATCTCCAACTCTGGGTAAATATGTCAAACTGAGATCTTCCGCCTTGCGTGTTAAGCCGTCTAAGAGAATGGCAGCTCTGAATCGAAATTCATTCAGTATGTGGCCCTGGAGAAGCACATACATTACAGCTAATGAAAGGATCGTCGAGTTTATAATGACATTATGATCTCGAATGCTGTCGGTTAAAAAAAAATGTTTTCCTTTTTTATATCCTAAGTTATAATGCAGGGAAACAATAGTAACTCAGATCTCCGCCATTTGAGAATTCCCTCATGGGTCAGTTTTGAAGCGACAGTTAACACATTACTACCGATGTTATATAAGGTAATATTGAAACTTGTATTAAACTGTTTTATATAAAGTATTTCGACGTTATTTCCAATTAGATTTTTATACAATGTCGCTGTTATCTACATGTAAGTTTTACTTGGTTCAGGTAGTTCAGGTGTGGATATCTACGTGATTTTTATGACATTAATATCATGTATGTGTTTTTTTAGCCTTCAACTACATCCTATGTAGTAGTTTTGTTTATTTTAAGATATGCTGTATTGTACGTGGCAACAGACTGGTGATTTAAAGATAAGGTTATTATTTGTTATTATAAGGTTCACATTTTTATATTTTCTAAAGTATATTGCAAGTTTTACACATTTGCTGGATCGCCCCCTCCCGCTGAAATGCATTGTTTAATAATGTGCCGCATGCCGAATTCATCTTTTGCATAATTCTTTTGCATCTGATTGCAGTATAAAATGTTCGAAACAACAAACTATAAGTTAACCCAAGGTACATGCAAACTGTAATATTTCAGTTAGTATCAACACCTGGTTCCAGTTCGTCAGAATCATGTCCGCTTCAAGGTCTTATCTTGCTTCCTCGCTTAGACTAAGGCTCTCGCCTTCCGAAACGGAAATGCCATCTCCTACATGTTGTCTCTCTAAAACTACGCCCTCACCATTTGAGATTTTGATTCATTTTCTGTATTTTTCTCTCCGTGAAGTTAATGGAAAATTGGATGACGGATGTGTTCCCGGAGTAAGAAAGCTTTTCTTTTAACAAGTTTCAGAAACTTCGTTGGCATTGTCAGTTACGTTTCGGGCGTTGTACTCTTCAGCCTTCTTCAGGTGATTGAAATTTCAAACTGAACCCTTATATTTCCTTCACAAGGGTAGATTGTTCTAGTTCCACGTGTCATGCCTCTTCCGGATACCTCAGTATAGGTTGTTTACCTTCTCCAAGTTTTTGTTCTCCTCAGCTAGGCCATATATTGAACTCACAGCTCTTTGGGTCAGTAACTAGATTCAACCAACACTTTTATCCACTGAGCCAGGTGTTCTGAAGTGTATGAATTTTGGGAACTTATAAACCCAATTTCTCAGTAACCTCTTATTACTAGAGCTTATATTGCAATTTTCTTTTTATTATCGTTTTTATCTAGCACTTCGTATTACTGGTTCTCATATTGTATACATTTTTATGCTTGGCCGGCTTTGGACATTTTCTGTGGCCTAGCTTATATTTTCGCATTTTCCAGTGATGTTCTCTGCCTATTAATTCAGCTTCAATCCACAGGGGGAGGTGATCTCATTTTTCCCTCGATATGCTGTCAACCACGACTGATTTCTCCTCGTTGTACCGTTTCATGATTTTCCTGCAGTATTGCTGATGAAGACAACAATCCGAATAATGTAAATAATGTAAATAATTACAATACCTCATCTCAGAAATACAGACCATTTTCACAAATTAAAAGAGTACTTTGCAGTATATTAGTCACATAGACACTGGCAAATACCAGGTAAGGATTGGATTTCATTAAATCTTTATTCCGTGGAAAATCGCACCGTACTTGCATTACAAGGCAATATAAAACTCTCAAAGTCAGATTTAAATATAGTAGAAACAGAGTTTTTTGAAGGGTAGTCAGAAATGATTTTGTCATTTTTATCTTCACGTTACTGGATGAATCCGGCTGCATTAATATATATATATATATATATATATATATATATATATATATATACAGAATATCTGAACAGTTTATGCGCCTTTTCTTTTCATATGATCATGGCTCTCCACATCTTCCTGTCCATTGTAGCACTTAATAAATTTTGTCTTTTTGCTACATTTATTAAACCCTGTTCTGCCATCCATTTACTGAAGATAATCAAGTATGTTTTGTGCCGCTTTCCACTGTCCCGTTTTCCATCAATCTGTCCCTGTGAGTACCAGGTTTTCCAAACCCCCGTCCTCATCATGTGTCCCAGAAATTTTGTCTTTTGCTGATATTATGTATAAGTGACGTTTTTGTTTCCATTTTTTATGAAAAAAAAATCATTGCTCAAAATTTGAGACCAATCGTCTTCTCAGAATATTTCTGTAGAACCATATTTCTCTTGATTAAAGTCTTCGGCATTTGTGAGGAGGTTGCCCAGCAGTGACTGGAGGACTGATATTAGATAACATTTCAGTACTTTATATTTGATTTTAACGAAATGTTCCTGCTTCTTAATACATTGATTAACTTTGGGATGGTGTAGGACTGTTAAATAATTATGTTTGGAAAAAAATGCGTATTGTAATATACAGAAATGTACATTTTCATAGGCTACGATTTAAATTTATATAGATTATAGGGTTCTTAAATTATTTACGTCGATCGCGTGTTAACTACACTAAGAGAAGTTTAGGTTTCCTTTTTATTGTACGTTAGGGGAATTTAATGGAGAGAAGACATAGAAATCCAGACAAATCCTCGTAATACCCTAAGCCAGGATCTAGTGTGTAAGTGGAATCTTGGGCAAGCGGTGTAGGGTCGATTGCAATGAACAGACACACTAATTTCGATGGAAATTATGCCAAACCCGCACCTCATGAGACGTGCTATTGTCTTGAGCCGACGACGCTGATGTACAACATGCTAACATGGGATTTGATTGAAATTAACCGGCTACTAGGTCATGTCCCATACAAAATTGAAAAGCCTATTCTACATTTGTACACTTATTTTAGGAAGGAGGTGATGGAATCGTGCATTTTCTCAAAGGAGACTGCGGTCAAATGAATGGAATGGCGTCGTAAGCAATGTTATAACAGATGGGGGATTCGATTGTTTGTATCGACAAATGTTATTTTGGTATGCTAAACAACAGTTACATTATCTTTCTATCTATCTCCACACACACACACACACACACACACACACACACACATATATATATATATATATATATATATATATAAATACAAAAGTGAACATAGAAGTCAAAACTTAGAGGCGACAGTCTGTTTCATGCTATATGCAATCGGCAGGCCACGAGTGCTCTGAAGATTGCCTCTAGCATGAAACAGACTGTCGCCCTAAATGTTCTGTTTACTTTATATATTTACACGCGCTCTATCTCTGACAGTGAGCACTTTATCCTATAAATATAGCACACCTTAAGACTATATTTCTTAATATATATATATATATATATATATATATATATATATATATATATATATATATATTGCAGGAAACATACTTTTATAGAAGTTTCAAGTTTCATTGAACAAGGAAAATTGTATCAGTTTTTTTATTCAGAATTTCTAATTTTCTTAGAGTTTCACATTTATAGCATGTTTCTGGGTATGACGAATAACTATCCGCCATTAATACTTCTAATCGGACGAACCTTGAACCACCTCTTAATTTCTATTGTTCCCCCTGTTTTATCCTGATCAATTAGGGCCCCAGCTATGGTCAAATAGTGAATCGCCAAACAATATAAAAGTATAAAAATAGAATTTTAAAGAAAAAATGCCAGCAATACATTTTATATAAAAATTACGAACGATACATATTTATAATAAAATTTATAACAATACATTTTTAAAGGAGAATTAACATTACATTTTATAGTAAAGTGACCAACAATACATTTGATTGTCGCCATATATCAATTTTCAAAATGTTGATTTCGGCATTAAATAACCCACATGCCGCTAAACCAAATCAACCAACATTTTCATGGAGATTAACAGTTTATATTTTATAGGAAAAAACAGTTTATCTTCCATGAAAACTAGTTCTCTGTGAGAGTGTACAAGCTGTATAATAGAACTTAGAAAATAACTCTTTGAAAATGTTAAAAGACAGACGAATTAGGCCATACGTTAAGTGAGATTCAAGCCTAATATCAAATCAGATAAAAGTGAATACAGACGCTGAATGCTGCTCTCGACGGCATTTAAATAAAAAAGTGTTTAAGGGCGTTGAAACGGCTGCAGAGGTCTCGCCGTCTTTCTCGCCACAAAACCTTCCGTTTACAATTTGCTTCCGTTCATAAAACTTGGGATGTGGATAAATGGAGGAAAGTTTTCTTTTCAGACGAGATAAAGTCGCCCTAGATGACGCAGACGGTTTTCAGCGTTACTGGCATGCAAAACATGTTCGAAAAGAGATTTTCTCAACACGACACATTAGAGGTGAACCAATTATGGTCTGGGGTTGATTTTCGTAAAATAAGACTCTTGAGTTATAGAAGGTAAAATAATCATCAAACAGCTGCTAGTTACATTGGCATGTTAAGAAAGTCATCGATAATTACAATGTGGAGAAAACTGGATTTTCCAGCAGGAAAATGCTGCAATCTACAACGCTCGAAGGTAGAAGGAGTTTTCTTTTTTATGGGAAACAACATTCAGCTTTTGAGCCCACCACCGTGATCTCCAGATACAAGATTTTGCCCAGGAGTGTATACTGGCTTCAGAATTATTATTGTTATGGGTATTTTTGGTTTTGATCATATCCATAATGTTTGTGGGGGGGGAGTTTTAATTATTTTGTTACATTTCAGATTGGATAATTTGTTTTGGATAGTAAATATTAATGCGTTATTATTTAGTATTATATCTCTGCATTTATCTGTTTTACCGTCATTGTTATTGTTGCTAATAATTTTATAATCCTTGTTACGCTTATGCAATTTTATGCCTTTAACGTAGCATTCTGGCTGAAACTATGAGATTATTGTAGGTCTTTGTACGTGTGTACTATGCATATTTATCCGCTAAGTAAGTAATGGAGGCTGCAGATTCTTAGAGCTCTTAAATAGGATCCTATAATTATTCCATATTTTATCCTGTTAGAATGGTGGGAATAAAAATTGGTAAGGGCATTCTCGTTGGTGTCTTTTCTGTAAACCTCCATCTGAAGGTCATTATTACTTTCAATAGCATGATATTCACATATGGTGATCCTGTTGTTAGACACCGATTCAAAGATAAAATATGTTGTGGGTTCGAAGTCATTACGTTTGTTTATATATATCAGTGAACATTCAGGTGAACACCTGACGATGACAGACTGTTACATGCTTGGATACAATATTCAGCTCATAGGTGTTGTGTTTTGGATCGACTATTCATATACGATAGATAGCAGTATTGATTCAACTTCCATATTCCATATAAACCTTAATTATTTCTACACTGACCTGCTAGTTATGCTTCTGATATCTGATGCAAGGGATGTGGATATAATTTGAGACAATCCTCACCAGATTCGTCCAGCCACAGAACTGTTTCCGCTGTACCTTCCATCAGTTATTCCCGGTACACACGTGACAGTGTAGATCGGGCAAGTCTACCTGCACCGGCTGTTTCATTCAAGCTTGATAGATGTTGTGTCTGTGCAGTGACCAATTTCGTCATCTGTCGTGATGATCATATGCACTTCGACTTGTCGTACTTGTTAGCAAGCTTCTCCCGCTAGGTCAGTTACGACTGAGTAGAGAGATCTATCTTCACTGGGTGCCTATTGTTTTGGCTTTTTGATATATCTAAGTTTGGAAAAGCTCCATCTGTCGTAATGTTCTCAGAGACATACAAACACACCGTTTACCAACTATATGTAACAACTGAACAGAATCTTACTTATTATAAAACGCAGATTGTGTGTGTGTGTGTGTGTGTGTGTGTGTGTGTGTGTGTGTGTGTGTGTGTGTGTGTGTAACGTTAATATATTGGATCGGATTTCCTACATTTTTCAACCGATTTCAACAAAACTTCACAGGACTATTTTGTGGTGGTTCTAACAGCGCCCAAAATGGGAAAATATAATTGTTTTTGCACAAAATCAATTTGAAAAACACGATTAAGAGACATCGTGAAAATGGAAGGGGACAACTCACATCGGGTTGTTTGTGTGTGTGGGTTCCTTTAAATATGGGAGCGGATTTCTTATATTTTTCAGCCGATAAAACACTTTTTTTTTGGCAGGTAGTGTTTCTTATTCTCTTGCACACTTTTGTCTTTATTTTTAACATTCAGAATGCTTTAAAAATTCCATTTACAAGACAATTATTTATAATAAAATTCTATTCAATCGGTAGAGACTCATAACGATTGAAAACAATGTTTTTGTTTGAGTTTGATCAATTCGTAAAAAAAAAAAAACTAATTAAGACATGCGTGTCCGTCAACCTTAAAAAATAATCTTTGTCAATTTTATTTTTCAGTCTTTATGATGGTGAATACTTGATCTATCTCTTACTGTTATATCCCCGGGCAACGCCGGGCTCTACTGCTAGTAGATAATACGAAGATTCGTAGACTATTGACTTTCTAGCGGGGGTATCGACGAGTCTAGGCTCCAAGCGTATATCTCTTAAAATAATAATCGCAGCCATGGCTCTGTGTCATCTGTTTCTACCATCCTTAGCACGACGCAATCCTTGTTTTCTAATTCCGGTGTCATACAGAGTTTATCGACGAAGAGT
Source organism: Acanthosepion pharaonis (assembly GCA_903632075.3). Lineage (NCBI taxonomy): Eukaryota > Metazoa > Mollusca > Cephalopoda > Sepiida > Sepiidae > Acanthosepion > Acanthosepion pharaonis. Next base: position 296,433 of record CAHIKZ030001820.1, read on the forward strand.
TTTGCTTTTTTGCACCATCGTCCTTTTTTTCGTTAATTTAAATTCCATAATATAAACTTATATAAACTTTTTCTTTACTTCCCCAGGAACGGCCACGAAGTCGAATTTGCGTTTTAAAGATTGCAACGATTATCTTCGATGGTGTCTCATATAATTGATCATTTGGTATATGTCATTTCTGGCTTATATTTAGTGTTGTTGGCTATAGTCAACTGTACTAACAATCTTGCTTTTGTTAGTTAATTTGTTAAGAGGACTGCGATTATGGTAAATCCAAACAGTTGCATTTTGTATTTCATTACGGTCTAATTCTGCTTCGCACTATATTCAGCATTGACATGCAAAAAAAATAAAAAAAAAAAAATAAAAAAAAATAAGTGGAATAGTTTAAATATGAACTCATTTTACTTTGGCGACAAAATTAACACCTTGTTCATGTCATTATCTCCAAGAGGTACATTTGTTATCTAATTCATTTATTGCTAATTTATTTATTCCAGAATAATAACTGGAAAATAAATATGATATTTCCTTGTCTTTAAAGAAAATCTCTCATTGTTCTAGACTTTAATAAAGAGGGACGAATAAATGTACAAAGAAAAAAAAAAGAAAGAAGTTTGTTATTTAATTGCTCGACTAAGGAAAAGGTGCAAGGTCTCTTATCTCATTTCGACTGACCACTTACTATAATGGGGTAATAAATTTACATTTCGATTCCCATAGAGATCTCAGATACAGCCAACAATTACGCTAAGTGTGAAGAACATTCTTTTCGTACACGTCGTTATATAAATGATTCCCACCTCGTTACTCAAGTCACTAACATTATTTCAGGATATTTAATTCATTCAAATGTGTGTACGCAATTTAAAAAAAAAAAGTTTAATTTTGATTGCTTTCATTCTAGTACGTGTACTTAAAAAGTATGGCGTGTACTTACGTCATATCTACTATTTTCAGAACGAATTGGGGTCAAATATACATCAAATATGGATTGAATTCCAACAAAATAAAAAGAAAGAACATATAGGAAATATTTTTCAATCTATCATTATTTTCTTAAATATTCATCCCAGAATGAAATATGAAGAAAAATAAGATCCAATTATTGTCTCTACTGTTCCGTCTTAAACTTATTCACCGTTCTCGGGATGGTTCTTGAATTGGCTTTAAAGATGGAAGCAAGAATATGGATTCTGGTACCATTACTGAAGACCTGAATGATCTTTATGGAATCGAAAATTATCGCAGGCGGTTACCTGATATGGTTAATTTTGCTGCCATGACCGGTATATATATATATATATATATATATATATATATATATATATATATACATCTTTGATAATGGTTTGAGTAAGCCGAAAGCTTAGATTTTATTAAAAAATAATGGATAAATATTGTGAATTTCTTTTTTCGGTTAATGATAATGTTATCAAACTTATCAGAAGATACGAAAAATTTTACATAAAATAAATAGACAACACTTGTCTATATTATTTAATGAAACGTGTATAAATGAAAATATGCTGCCTAAATACATATATACATATACAATATACATATATATATATATATATATATATATATATATATATATATATATATATATATATATATTGTTTTACTTAAATATCGTTTTTTAGATAAACATGTGTGATTCTTTAAGAAAGGATCAATAAACGTTGATCATGTAATATAATGTTTTTGACGTGTATCTATAGTTGTTCATTTATTTAATCATTTGGAATACATCCGACATATAATAAAAAAATAAATTACGGTGATATATATAGTTTAAATAAACGAATAGGAAACGACTATCAATCTAACATGTTTCACTTTTTATTAAAGCATCATCAGAGAATGAAAATAAGAAAAAAATAATAAATACATTCTGATATTTTTACTTTTGCGTTGTTTGATTTTCACTAGTTAAGAGAATTCGAGGTTTCGACTTGTTAATCAAACGTTGGCATAAATTATGGCATTTTGAATTCAATGAGAGACGACGTGATTCTTCGAAGCTCCATGAAAGTAATGGATTCCAAGCACCATTGAAAACTGCAAATATTGCTGTTTGTATGTACATGTATAATAATTCTATTTTTCTTTTATGTTGTTCATATGAAATTTTTGTTCGTAAATATATGTCTGTGTATTCATATATATCAAGTAGACATTATGCTTGCTGATTTTGCGCATTTTGTTTTGGGAACGTTTTTGCATACATGTCGTTTTTTTAGATAAACATGTGTGATTCTTTAAAAAAAGGTTTTTGAGGTGTATCTATAGTTGTTTATTTATTTAATCTTTTGGAATACATTCGACAAAAAAATTGTGTTTTTTTTTAAAATTACGGTGATATTTGTAAAATCAAAATTATGGTATTTTTTCCTTCTAGTATATTACAAGCTAGTTTAAAAGGTTGTCCATTCGTAAATCCCTTTTATGTTCTTACAAGTAGGTTTCATTTTTTGAGATGTTTCAACGATGTAAGTGCTGTTACGTTGTAAGTATTTTATTTGCTATGTACCGGCATTTTCAGTATATTTTATTCATGTACGTGTATATTGGAAAGTATGGCATTTACTTAAGTCATGTCTATTATTTTTAGTATATTCTTTCATCTAAATACGCATAGGTAAGAAAATAATAACCTATTATTAAGCCACATTTGCATTTTTTACTATTTTTCATTCAAGTATGAGTATGTAAGAAGACTATGACGCTTACTTCAATTGCGTCTATTATTATTGTTTCTGTATTTCCTTTATTCACTTACGTGTACTTTAGAAAACAATGAGTGTGCTTAGGTCACGTCTACTATTTTCAATATTTTACTTTCATTAGAATATGTTTTTCATCGATTTTTCTATGACATTATTTATAATATTTATCCTTTTTAATACATGTTTTTAATATACAGGGTTATTAAAAAAGAATGAACCGTTTTCTGACGCATTGCTTCAGTTCTCAAGCATTTTTATGGAAGGAGACAGTAGCCATTTGAAAGAGGAGTTTTCTAAGTTTTCAATGGCTGCCAAAGGAACTGTAGTCGCATCGTATCTCCGGCAACGTCCAGTTATTTCTTAACCCCCGGAATGGCGATTCCTCCTCAAAAGGCGTTCTGCGCCCTCGAGTTCGTGAAAACAAATCCGGTTGTCACTGTGCAGTTTGTTTTTCGAAGACATTAATCCCCGTCCCCTAAGAATATTCGACGGTGGTTTAAACAGTTTCAAATGAGTGGGTGTCTTTGTAAAAGAAAAAAAAAATCCAGGACTACCACAAGTTTCGGGGGAACAAGTGGTGATAATCTGTTTTGCATTGGAGGGGTGTCCACGGAAGTCCAGGAATCGAGACAGCCGTGAGCATACGTCTACCTTTCAAACCTTAAAGACTACGCCCTGTTCAGGCACTTACTAAGACTTGGCTCTTTGGAGATGGCTTGCGATATCCCCAGGCATCATCCTATGTGATCTTTTTATTGTCGGGATTTTTTCTTGTTTATGTTCAACCGCTACCCACTAACTTCGATGGCCTTAAACATCGAATACCAACCGCCATCAACTCATTGGATCGTGATATGTTGATACGCGTCTTGGAGGAATTCTATTATCGCATAGATGTTGCTCGTTCTGCAGGTTGTGGCCACAGTGAACATTAAAGACAAATAATAGTTGATTGTTAGTAGGATACTTGTGACTTGACTGGATTTTTCCATTGTTTTTCCATATTAAAATATTGCGTAATGAAATCGAGTCATACTTTTTTTTAATAATCCTGTATATTATATCCGAACTCAGGAACACAGCATTTTCCTCAATAAATTTTAATAGGAACTTCATCTGCATTTTTTTCCATTAAAGAAATACGTCTTTGTAGGATGTTAATCAATTCTTTTTTCCCATAAAACAAAATGAACCATATAACTGTTTATTAGTTTTGAAATTGTGTATCTATCGTAGCCAGACCGGCCTCATCATCGATAAGTTGAAAATGAAAGATCTGTGTTAAGATTCAATATTTCTAGCAGCCAAGTACCAATCAACCAAATAGAATGATTAATTATCTTCTGTGACGGAGATTTGGTAACCGAAATGTTTTGGCCAAATTCACCTGCTGACACCAATCACCCGACCATCTTTTCGAATCTTTCATTCCTTTCAAACGCCGTATAGACAAAAGAGATTCGTTTCACAATTTTCCCGCCTTGAACTATTTTGGCATGTTCGTTGAAAGAGAGTAGTCATGGGAATTCGCGTTTCTTGGCTTCATTCACACGAACTTAGAGACATTAACCATTGTTCATAATTTACTGAGTTTAATTCCCTAATACAATGGCGAGGTAATTTGTGCAAAAGGGAACAATTATTGGCAAATTTAGTAAAAAATATTCATGTAATTTAAATCTTGTTTTAACTCTTTTGATTAAACAGGACCAACTATCCAAAAGTTTTTTTTTTTACCAACTTTATTAATATCTTATATTTTACGGGAAAATTCTACAAAACATTGGCTCTTCTTGCACAGACTAAAAAACACACCAAGACGCCACGGAGGAGTAATGGATAGCAGGTCAGATTGAGGAATCGGAGAGGCGATTTCGAATTCCAGTCGAAATCCATTACATTCACGTAAGTGCTAATAACATTGCAAAAGGTATGAATCCTCTTCTTCGTCCCCACTAGCTATGAGTAAATAGCAGGACAGACTCTGTTCTATAGACTTGAGTGGCATTCGGTCTAGGAGAACGATAATTAAAACCCGGTCTGGAGAGTGTTGAGATCCGTCAGGCTCTCTTGCCCAAGAAACACCATTTCTGGTCTGCAGTACATATGGTGCCCCTAATGTCATATATATATATATATATATATATATATATATATATATATATATATATATATATATATATGAGTGAAGGAAAACGTTTCTTTACCGTCGTGTTTCGTTCTCCGATAGATATTATTAACGTCAATAAAAAGATTTTATTTTGCAACATATATTTATAAACAGAAGTAGAAAAGTTTTCGCTTTTCTATATTTTTGAATTCATGAACGGTTCTACATATTCTCCAGGCTTATTCTGAAAATCGAGGTGAACTATGGTGGACTTTGTGTGATATAACCTAATGCCTAAAAAAAATTGCTAATTTTCTTTTTTTCTTTTCTTATTTGTTTATTTTTATGTATTTTTTATTTATTCATGTAAATATATTTTATTCTAATTTTAGAAATTATTTATGCATTTATTTTTTAATTGTATAAGGCTTAACAGTTTTCGTTTTAAAAAGTTCTTAGAATAATGTATGCAGGCTTAGGAAAGCAGTATTTCTTTAGATAAGTAGAAAAATCCGGGTTGTTGTTTAATATTTTGACAGGATTCGATAGTGGCACTTTTAAAATCGTCCCGTCTAGTTTTATTTATTCTTTCAATAGGTGATGCATTTTATCTTTATTCATAATATATTTTAGTTATATCTTAATTTTTACACACACACACACACACACACACACACACACACACACACACACACACACACACACACACACACACACACAAAAGACACTATTCATGCATTGTTTGACCGGAAGTCTTTCGTGGCCTCGCGCTGTACAGTTCTCTATAGGGGAGGCAGATGGTTTTTCTGACAAGATTTTTTGAATATTAAGGCCGGTAGATTCATTTGAATCAAAAATACTGTTTAATTTAAAAAAAAAAACAGAGGTTCTACTCGAATATGAGTATGCATAAAAAAAAAATAAAACTTAAAAAGATAAATTAAAAATAAACATCTCTCTCTCTCTTTCTCTCTATCAATATATATATATATATATATATATATATATATATATATATATATATATATATATATATATATATATATACACTAAGTATAGGATTGGTGTATACGGAATATATTCCAATAACCAACAAATACTATTCTTAAAATAATGCTCAATACAGAGTAGAGTAAATATAAATTATATATATATATATATATATATATATATATATATATATATATATATATATATATTTCCCACGTAACTAAATATAAATATATATAATAAGGCTGCTAAGTACCGTGTCCGTGGATATGAGCCAATCCTATTATACGCAATTTGCACACACACACGCAAATATATATATATATATATATATATATATATATATATATATATATATATATATATATATATATATATGTTATGAAAATCTTGGTAATCCGTATGGATAATCCCAACGAGGATGAAATCCGGAGAGCTCAAAATTAAATCAGATTTGTTTGTTTGTTTGTTTCGGTTTTATGGCATATCAACCACTGTAGGTTATTTAATGCCACATTCAGCAACATTATCGTTTCAAAAACGCATAGCTGGCAACATTATTGTTTCAAAAACGTACAGCTGGCAACATTATTTTTCCGAAAACATTATCTGAGGCCTTGCTGTTGGATGTAGTTTATCGCCATACCCAGGGCACAGATGTAGTTTATCGTCATACCCAGGACGTTGTTAAATCAGAGCGAATAATAAGAATAAGAAAACAGACCAATTTAAGGTTCCATTGTTATAATTTATTTCAATATATTTATTGTTTAATTTATTTGTGAGTTGACCTTGTTCAATGTCTAACTATTAAGTATTCTAATAAAAATACAAATAAATTTAAAAACATTGCTATCTCTCCCTTCCCTCTCTAACTTCGACTAAGTCTGTCACACTATCTCTCACTGATACTGCCCTTCAAATGTGTAATTTTAAATTCATTTTTTCATCCTTGGAAGTGACGTCTGATGATCCAAGGAAAAAGAAACTCTCTGTGGAAATAAATAATAGTAATAAACCTTAAAGTGTCCTGTTTTTTTTTAAATTAAATATATATATATATATATATATATATATATATATATATATATATATATATATATATATATATATATATGTTAAAATCCCCCAATGAAATTCGTAAATGGTATATCAATGATAATTGGAAAATTTTTAGTTTTTTGCCGACGTTTTTTTTTTCAGATGTCTTTCTTATGCCAATTTGTCTTATCCACGGAATTGTTCTGAGACATTGTACTATATTGTCGACAAGGAAAACAAGACCAAACTCTTAGCATAAAGGACATTAACATTAGCCAGAAAAAGGAGCCTTTCTCCCATTTTTTAAAATTTTAGATTTAATGCAACTATAACAACAAAATGATTTCGTTTTCATCATTTGCTTCATAAGGTCTGAAGACGAAACGCCTTGGCAAAAAACTAAGTTTTTTTTCCAATTGTCAGTCTTATACTATATATGCAAGTGTGTGTGTGAATTAGAAAAATGTTGAGTAACTAATTGAAAGACGAAATAAAAAATCTTTCCAAGTAACTCAGTTTGTCCTTTAAAATGGACTTCATAAGACTAAAGTAATGATCTTATCGAGGGAATTATATATCTGTAGTGGAAGTGGAGAAGGCTAATGGAAATGTCGGTTACAATTACGCACAGAGGAGAAACGGAGAAGATGTAGGGTCACTAATTCTTCTTATTTTTTATTTCTGGCGTCAGACGTGTCTAGACGCAACGATTCAGTCGATTTCTTATACTTTTATGAATTTTTGTGATATAATCCCTATTATTTTACATATTCCACACTGCGATAAAAGAATATCTATATAAAGAAATATTGAATATTGCAAGTCGCCTTAGCGTAGAGGAAAAGGAAATCAGTTTCTATACAGAGTGCGATGAAGAAATTGTCGTCTAAATTACGCAGAAATGAATATAACACAGACATTTCATTTTAACAGATGTATTTACCAAAATTACGCAGAAATATTAATACTAATTCATTCAATAAAATCAAATTAGCATCAAACATAGACTCCAGACGACTTCGGAATCTCCTACAACTCTTATGGCCTTCTCCTTATTTAAGTTGATGAATGATGCCTTCGGAACATATTTGGTGTTAGTAAGATTTTTGTTGGTCTCTCACTCAACTGCGCTCAAACAGGATTTGAAAACAGCGTAGGACCAAGGTCCTACACTATTTTTAATTTTTCTATAATGACCTTTCCGATAACATCAGCTCTCAACATAGCATCTAAGCTGACGACACAACCATAGAGAGGCTGGTCAGTCTGACAAGGTGAAAATAGCAACCGATCCCCAAAAAGACCTCCAGTCCCTCGTTAACCGGGGCAAAAGATGGCTTGTTACTTTGAACGACTCTAAGGCTATACTTCTCTCCAGTCATCTTCTGAGAGGCACCTCCGTAACTTGTCCGCTTGTAGAGAAGACCTGCATGTCAAATCCTATCAATGGCTACCGAGATATCCAAAACTACTGCTCGGGCTTCACTATTTTTATCTAGAGAATGATACATTATTTCTGCAAATATCGGTCATTACATCGTCAGTTGACCAGGACAAACTTGAAATTGCATTGATTATATATATATATATATATATATATATATATATATATATTATATATATATATATATATATATATATATATATATATATATATATATATATATATATATTCATAATTTGGCTTTTTATGTTTAAGGTTCTTTTTATAGATAGATGCCATTTGTAAATGCCTGTTTATTATTAAATAACATTTACCGGCCTGAATATCGAGAAATTTTCATAGAAAATATTCGTCCTTTATTATTCGAACCTGCATCCTATACGGAACCGTCATTTACGCTGACGTGCCACAAAGGAGCGTTCGGTCGCAAGGTCGAATTTACTGCTTTATGGCCGAGACGGTAAGGCACGTCAGCGTAAATGACGGTTCCGTATAGGATGCAGGTTCGAATCCTGTCAAAGGACGAATATTTTCTATGAAAATTTCTCGGACATTCAGGCCGATAAATGTTATTTAATACTGTTTATCATAAACAGAGCATTTACTTAAATACTTGCATCTATAAAAAAGAACGTTAAACATAAAATGTCTTTAATAAATAAATTCTCGGACTTTTGTCCATTTCTAATATATATATATATATATATATATATATATATATATATATATATATATATATATGAAGCAGAATCCAATTAAAAATTCTAGAAGAAATATAATAGATTTAAGTAGTATCATTATGATCTCAATTCTGTACAAAAATAGAATTGCACGAACGTCAAATTCAAATTCCTTCATTAGCATTTATTGACCAATCAACGATGTTGCCTCAGTCTCTGGAAAGCAGACAACCATTTCTTGTCGTATGCTAAATAGAATAAAAAAACATGTCCAAAAAATGATTAACAAACATTTCCTGCTAAAAATCATAATGAATATTTGGGAAATATATTTATTAACCAATAAAACTTCTGAGTTTAATAATTTTTTTTTACTTCCGGCGATCCATTTTTATCTTTTAAAACAGCGTAACGTATATTAATAGATTAGTTGTTCATTATATCTTTGGCCGTAATGTACAGAATGCTAATTTCTCAAGTTTTGGCACACTTAAATTAATTTATTGTGTACTAATGTTCCTTTGTGTAAATTATTTGTCGCCTTTAAATCATTTTCCTAAACCAGTTTCCGAAGTTTGTCTTACGAATATACTCAAGCGACTCATAAACACCGGGTTGCTCTTTTTACGTCGTTACATAGCTGACCATATACCGTCGCTAAATCTACACCAGTCATACATATTACAAATTAAATTTTGGATTTTTTGTGATAATCTTTCCGTGATAATTCATTTCTGGTGTTGTACAAAAACAAAATATTTTCATGAACTTTGTCTGCGAGCGACTTTATAACTTGTTTCTTTCAGATTACAAGGAAACAAAGATAATTTTTATACTCAGTAATAAATTTGTCTAAATTTGTAGTGCTATGTTTGAAGATTATTTCTTTTCGTCGTTTTCTACACACTTTCTCTTCCTCCTCACACGCGACCGCGCACACACACATACACACGCACACACACGCATATATATAATTTATGCCAGATTTATGGGTTAAATTTCTTGATATCAGAGATAGAGCTTATGCAAATATAAAAGTGAACAATCAGTTCAAAACTCAGCGGCGACAGTCTTTTTAAACGCAATCTTCAGACAATCGTTTTCTAAGAAAAATGGTTAAACATGGTTTTGATTGAACGAAGATTGAGGATCTTGGGAAAAGCCATACGTCTTTGCACATCAGTTGAGGACTACTAACAGCGGTAACAACTAAAATGAATAGGTCGTATAACCCGAACAGAAAAAGGACATAATCAAGGTGTTGATAATGCTTCAAATAATATGTAAGTAAGGACCACCCCCCATCATGACCGGGAAGAGTGATAACACTTACTGGACTAGAGTAACTTATTTTCTTGGAAAATTGTTTTAAGCGAACGATTGTTATAAATTTCAACTGAAGAAGATACTGACTGCTCGGTCAATGAATGCCAAATAATTCCTTGTAGGGAAACGGTCAATATTATCACTGTCCTATATATTATACATGTATATAATTTCTGACCTAATTATCTAATATGTGATTTAAAAAAAATTAGTGATTCTTTCTTTGCCCTAAATCTCTTCAGCTTACCAAATGGTTTGTGTGCCTATTTATGTTTATGTATGTTTCTCTGTCTATGTGTTTCCGTATATATGTGTTTCTGTGTGTATCTGCGTTAGTGCGTGTACGTAAGACCATTTATTTTTTTCTCCCTAATCATAAAATCTGTTTGTATAATATTCGCCCTGTGATATTCATTGAATTAAGTGCGTCAATAGTGAAGGAAATAACTTGGAAAACATATATTTTTCTCCTCGTTCGCTGGCGGAATTATTTTGGGAGCTGTGTATATAATATTACAGTTTTGTGTATTTTTTATCTTGTTCGTATGACTGGCGGAGACAAAATCTTTTTTACAAACAACCAGGAATATTAATTGTGCAAGCAAATTTAATCTGTCTTAATAGCAATCTCTATTTAATTTATTGGAATGGAATTGCGTTATTTTGGAAAATACGAATCAACTTGTAAATCTTAATATCAAACTTTCAATCATATTTCGTATCATTTGCCTTCGTATTTCTCTAGGGGGAAATATGTGAATACTTAACGTAATATCGTCGACCAGAAGGAATAAAATAAACAAAAAAGAAAAAAAGAAGAAATGAAAAATAATTATATATTTACCAAGGAATATATTTGAAGTTATTTAATAAAAAGAATTCTGTCCCACTATTCAAGATTAAATAAACACAAACAAGGAATATATATATATATATATATATATATATATATATATATATATATATAAGAAACAGCTAATTTGCCTACTTAGGAATGAAATATTCCATTGTTATGATAACAGCAAGTATTACTCGACGACAATAAGCGATAGTTTTTCATAATTTTACCCCAAGAAAGGCAATAAAGTCACTATGATGCAAAGGGTTACTGGACGTCGAAAAATAAGAGAAAGAGACTAATATATAAACGAGAGAAAACAATACAAGAAAAGAAACTAAAAACTCTAAAGATTGGCATTGCCTGTAATTTTTCGCTGGGAGAGTGTTCCACTAGCGAGGTGTACAAGAGAAGAAAGTTTTAGCGTAGAACTTACGGTTGGATCTAGCCATTTCAACCCTAAGAGATGAGACCTAACTGCCAATCTAGTACTGTGTTTAGATGTGGAATTCCGAAGTACCAATGAGGATAGCACGCCTAAACAGTTACCTGTAAAATATGTATAGAAAATGCAGAGGACAGCTACGTTACGGAAGTGGAAAAGTGACTAAAGCCGAGATACGAGGTCAGGACGATAAAACTATAGATACTTATTTGTTTTTTTTTTTCCAAGAATATCTAAATATGTAGCAGAAGCATCGGACTATATGCGGCAGCAATATTCAAAGCATGGAAGAATGAAAGTCTTATAAATATGTCAGGTAGATTATGGCGTGAAAATTTGTCTGGCACGGCACTGAGCCAATATTCCTAGCGGCAGACCTAGCAACTGATTCAGTCCGCTTCATATCAGTGGAAAAAATTAGCTATAGAACGCACAAAGTGTCTCTCTCCTGAATGTTATCATCAGTCTTGCTGATAGAAGGCAAAAAGTGTTCTCTAAGACGATCACGAAACAAAAGATATCAATTTCGTTTTAGAAACTTTAAAATTAACAAGCCTATTCTAGCCGCATTTAAAAAGGGATATTATATAGTTTCTTAAACAGAAATTGGAAAAAACAAACAAGTACAGTAGTTTGTTCCTGTTAACAACAGATTTAAGTCGCTTTTTAGATCTTATTGAAGAGGTCTCTCTTAACATTAAGGCAAGAGTAAATGTTTGTGTTATAAGATACCGCGATGAGAACAGATGACGCAGGGACAGTCGTTGATAAACATTATGAAGAACTTAATTCCAAGGATAAATCCCTGGGGGACATATGTATAACCTTTATTAAACTAACACCTGAGTAACTTGGGTTGATCAGGCCGCTGATATCTATCTATCTATCTATCTATCTATCTATCTATATATATATATATATATATATATATATGTATATATATATTAATTTAGTTTCGTTTTAGTCTATTAGGAATATTTTATTTTCAGTGATTTAAGATTCTCAGAAAACTGACCAAATAATTTAAAAAAAAATTCCTATCTCTCCCTTCCCTCTCTAACTTCGACCATGTCTGTCACACTATCTCTCACTAATACTGCCCTTCAAAAGTGTAAGTTAAAATTCATTTTTTCATCCTTGGAAGTGATGTCTGATGATCCAAGGAAAAAGAAACTCTCTGGTGAAATAAATAATATTTATAAATCATAAAGTGGCCTGTTTTTATTTAAATTAAATTTAATTATATATATATATATATATATATATATATATATATATATATATATATGTGTGTGATATATATATATATATATATATATATATATATATATATATATATATATATATATATATTAATTTAGTCTCGTTTTAGTCTACTTAAGAATATTTTACTTTCCGTGATTTAAGATTCTCAGAGGGAACCCTTGACAGAAAACTGACCAAATTATTGACGAAACAACAGATTTTCAGGGGCTTTATGACATACTCCTCAGAAAGAAGACAATTTTCCCTCCGTGCTGAACAACATTTAGCACGAGATTTAGAAATCTAAGTTAATTCGTACAAAAATATATAATTCAGGTAAATGCAAAATTACGTATATTTTTCGGGCTTTTTCTTACTTTATACCTAAAATGTTATCTGGCTGATAAATTGAAGTAATATTTTCTGGTTTATGACCAGAAAATCTATTTCTTAACTGCATTAGCAAGAGCCAAGTGGATACCAACAAGCACACACACAAAACTATTTACAAGAAACTAAATAAAATAGAGTTAGTAATACCCACCCCCAACCATAGCAAAGAGCGGTATTTATTCTGGTGTATATAAAAATGTGGCACCAAGATGGTACGACTGGACGCCTTTAGATTTCTTTCTTTGGAGCCGTCTCAAAAGTAAGATCTATGCCAACAAGCCGACAACAATTCAACAGCTGAAGGATGATATAATAAGGCATATTGGTGAGATCGAGGAGCAACTATGCAGAGACGCCATCAAAAATTTTGACCATCGAGTGGATTTTGTGCTTTTTCGAAGCCTTTGGCCGATATTTGAGCGATGTTATTTTCCACATGTAATTGCCATGACTTAATAACATGATTCAATAGAGAAATAAATACATTTTAACCAATAACACTGGTTTATTTACTGCTGACTTGGTTCTGTCTCAATGGAACACCCATTACTTAGTATATATTCACCAAAGTCTCTCGCAGATTTTCCAGTCACCTGTTGAAACTCAATACAATACGTGCACACATCGATCAGCTCATTGTCAACGAAGAAAACACAACTTTCAACATAAGACCGTTGTAGATAACACGACCCAAAGACGTAAAACTATAGAAGCTGTTATAATACTAAACAAATACAATAAATAAAATAACATACATCATGGGAAAAGTGTTTGAAGTACGGCTTTTATCAGTATTATCAAAAACAAAAATAAAAATTCTTTTTCTGTGGCCTCGTTCCTAGTATACGTTACAGATCACGTCACGCTAGACCATTTCAAACGTCCATCTTCCCAAAGAATATCAAGATGCAGATAAAGAAATTATAACTTCCAAAAAATGTCATATTGGTTCTTGATAATGACTACAAATTAGAAATACTGTAACTTCAAATATTTTATACATAACTTTGGGTATATCCACAACTCAACAGAAATTTGTAAAAATGTAACAGACACACCCTGTCGGTTGTTTTTTTTAATCAAAATTTTTTTATATATATATATATATATATATATATATATATATATATATATATAATAATAATAATGGACTCTCCCGTCGGTTTCGACGTATGAGGATCTGCCAGATTATTGATTCAGTTATGAAAGTTTATGCGATAATCTTACGTGGCATTTAAGAACCGTTATTGATTTACAAAGGAGGCCACATATGGAAAAGGTGTGAGAATTGTGAGATGAGATCACTGTTAGATTGGCTAACCTTTTAGATCTGGCTCTCGCTTCTTGAAGATGATTCAGACAAGCAGATTGAAAATTGCTGAGTCCACTAAAACACGTTGATCTCCATATATATATTAGGCTCATATATATATTGATCTCCATATACATATATATATATATATATTTATATGAATGGTGTTCCAATAACTTGTACCGATTGTAAATGTGAATTAAATTTAAGCTTCTAATGATTTATTCTCTTTCTTTCAGACTTGGCGGACATTTGGGCCATATTATTTTTCAAACGTGATTGCCATTACTTAAATAACATGATCCAATAGAAAAATAAATAAATTTTCACCAATACCACTGACTGATTTGCTGCTGACTTTGAGCTGTCTTATTGAAACACGCTTATAAATCCGCCTAAATGAAAAAACCCATAATATATATATATATATATATATATATATATATATATATATATATAGTTCTTATTCGTTCTATGTTGTTTTTCGCTGTTCTTGAATTTGAATTTACAAGCCATAAATAATTTAAGGCCTTTCTACTTTATGGTAACCTTTTAAAAGTTATCACTTTTATTTTCATACATTTTTATGTTTCTTTTTACAAAAGAACTTAAAAAATAATTGTTACGACTTTTCGTCTAATGTATAATGGCGACCTGAAAATTCCCTCATGTTAACATTTTTTATTATTTCTAGCGTTTGATAAGGTTTAATGTTTGGATACCGTCACGTCTTTATATTAAGTCAACATTTAAAAAAAATGAAAGAACTGTGTAATTATCGCGTAAATTTCCATTTCATGTCCGAAATCCTTGTCTTCTAGTTGAGTGTCTTTAATTAAATAACAGTGACACATGATTAAACTAGATAGGTTTAATTGATGAAGAGCAGGAATTATATCTAATTAATGATTGATCACCGTCTGGCAATTTAGCCGACGGAAGAATAATGGTGACACGGTTTCACTCACAGGGCTGTTGTTTTGGATATAATACCCCAAAGAACAAAAATATTCTTCCTGAATCGTGAAAGAATTAGTTAGGAGACAAAATGGCTTTCATTTTCGATTGTAAAAAAATGCTAATATTCTTTCCCGTGTTAGTTTTTTTTTCGTATCTGTAACTACGCAAGTGAAATACACGGTGTTCTCCCAGATATTAATCATAGTATTGCATGTTCATCTCGTTTTATGTATCATATATTTTCAGGACGTTTGTTAATCATGGCTTTGTATGACTTCATGTTTATTTCTTTTCAAATTACTTCGGGATTCATTATCCTTCAAAATTTCCTTTTTCTACAAACCATTCACCTAATTGCTTAGGTTATTTTCTCTTTCCCTCTGGGCCAAATTTTCCAGGTTTTCTTTTCTTTTTATAGCTTCGAAACATTTCAACGGCTTTTATGTATCTTTTCTTATATTTCTCCTAATTAAGCTGTTTCATTGTACAAATTAGATTCTTCATAATCTCTAACATTATCCCGGATTAGGAAGTCTTAAATATTATTATAACTGAATTTTAACTATTCACATTAGTCCCATGAAAATTTATTTGAGTTGATCAAATGTTTTTTTTTGTTTTATTTTTAATCACCAATTTTACATTTTAACAGATCTTTCAAAATTTGATATTGTTTCAGACTCTCGGAAAAAAAAAAAAACTATAGACATCTGATCTTATAATCAGTTGCTTATATGTTTAAGTATGATGACTGGAAACTGCAGTGATCTGTAAATGAGAGCCTAATTATCATAGCTAAGACATAGACTATATAAATGCTTAAGTAGTAATGGTAGACTAGCTCTCGGTATACGAGCTAAAAAGCTACCGTTGGACTGATAACATATGAAGAAAAACACATTTCATAACAAAACAAATATGGATTAGCAAAAAGAATACGGAACAAATAAAAAAAAAAGCTTTATAAATTGTTATGGGAACTTACCCATAATAATAATGGACTATTCCTGACATTATAAATACTGCGCCTCTCAAGAGGTATGAGGAGATTGTAAGACGAGGAAAGATAATTGAGAGCATATTGTAAGGACATTGGAATAGTGATACTTGTCGAGACAACATAGTTCACTCTAACCAAATCTGATAGTCATTACTAATACTTCTACTTCTTTGTATTATATTTCTGTTGTAATATATCTTTGTATTCCATACCTGTGTTCGTGTTATTCTTTCATTGCTCCTAACCTTGGACCATCACCGTGGTACAAGGAACTTGAACCATAACATAAATTTAACATGTTTCGCTTTTATTTATGTTTCATCTATTTATAAATATGAATTACGGGTGATTATGTCCTGTTATTTAATTTCATTGTTTGCTTAGGTTCAGGTGTTTTGACTTATGGTGTACAAAGAAAAAGCACTGAACTGTTATGTAGTATCAGTCCTCCTATATGGCAGTGAATGCTGGAAAATATCTTCACTGATGTAGAAGAGATTTGAAGCAACAGAAATGTGATTTTACAGAAGGATGTTGAGAATGCCATGGACGGGACATATGCACAACTATGAAGTTTTGGAGACAATTGCAACAAAAATGGTACTTACACTTAACATTAGAAAGAGACATTTGATAATTCTAGGGCACATAATGAGAAAAAAGGACTAGGAGAAATTGATACTTGCAGGGCAGATTCAAGTTAAGAGGGCGTAAGAAAATCTACGCACCATCTACAAGGTGAAATTGAGAGAATGTGTGGCGGAGCAAATTTTGGGTGAGATGGTAAAGTGATAAAACTTATTAAGAACAACAAAGGACAAGTAATTGTGCAAAAAAAAAAAAGTTCGCCAACCTCAGGAAGGGACACGTTAAATCATGAAAAAAGAAGTGTGTGCCTGCGTGTTTGTTTGGGAGTGTGCGCGCGCACGTACTTTTGGCTTCTAGCCGTCGTTTTTTTTGTCTTAATTTCTGATGAAGATAACGGGACGCAAATGGAAAGCGCGTACCTTCGTGCGTCAGTATCAAAGTTAGTACTGCGGGCATGCTGATGTTGAAACATGAGCTGACAGAGGATTATCAGGACGCTGTTAATATTGCGGAAACTTTTATGGTTGAGTAACAAAACTCGTGTGTGTCTCGAAAAATATGGCGGTATGCGTTTAAGGTGGGTTGGTTGAATTGTTTTAAAGATTATTATTGTTATTTTTCGGAAGTAAACGCTGAAGACGAATCCGGAACTGGACCCCCTAAGATACCCCGTGGTATGTTCAACTGCGTTCTGGTAACTTCTGCGACAGCGTCGGTGCAAAGCTTTATAGGCCTCTGTCTCTCTCTTGGCCCCAAATCGGTAGCGTGGAGAGGACCGATCTGTCATTATCCAGTGGCAAGGATTGTACCCCTGATAAGACACTCCAGCGGCGACTCACTGCGCCGGCAAAATACGAGTAGAAACCGGTTATAGCTCAATGCTTGGTTGGCGTGGAACAAGCGGCCTGGGGTTGCTTTCGACAAAGGGAAAGATCACCGAGCCTCACTGATCAGCTTATCACAATTTCCCAGTTTTTAAAATCGGTCCAAGTTATTGGGAAGACTATATATATATATATATATATATATATATATATATATATATATATATATATATATATATATATGTTTTAGTGTTTGACTGTACGTGCTTTGTCTGGCAGACATTTTAAATCAACTGAAGAAAACAATCTGAAACGTATAATTAACTTTAATATATTATGAATCCAGAATACTCCAATCATTTTCTTGACATTTTGTTTCAAGATATTTTGAAGACAACGAGAATAGTAATCAATAGATAAATCAAACCAATTTATAAAATCCATTCCTCAAAGACTAGAAGAAATTCCACTATTATTTTGAAAACTATATGGTCATTGCAATTGTAGACTGAACCATGAAAGAATGATAATAACAATAGGATAAATATTTTTATCTTTTACACAACAAGTAAGCCAATAATGCCATCAGTGCGTGTATGAGTAGAGGATTGAGGAAAGGTTTTAAATAGAACACGGTTCAAGGAGAAAACGATTGAGGCTGAATTTTAAATTTTAAAGATTGTAATTATCAGGGAAGAAAGAAATCGGAAGGGAGTTTAACAGATGAAAAGTGCGGGAAGGAGAAACTGTTAGAGTATAAATGACGGTTGCATTTAGCTATTTCAACAGTAAAAGAATGGGACCTACATGCCAATTTAGCAGTATGCTGAAATTCATGTAGTTGAGGCACGAAGGGTAAAAGCTCATCAGATCTGTCGCCATTAAAATATTTTAATAAAAAAGAAAGATGTAGGCCATGTCACGTGAGTACGAAGGTGATAGAGTTCGAGATGTTTGGTCAGGATCGATTACATTCTAAATCCTTCCGAACTGACAACACATGTCTGTCTAGTGCTTCATATGTGGCGGCATCGAGTCAAATATTAGCCATGATGGGAAAAGTACATTATTCTCGATAAACAAGAATTATTGAAAAAATGATGTTGCTGAATGAATCCCAATCAATCTAACTTTGGTTAATACCATTCAAATATTGGATTGGTCAGTATATAGACAGAAACAAGCATGCGCGGATAATTTGATGCGGAAACCATGGCCGAGTAAATAAACGTGAGGACGGAAGGCATTAGAGATGTTGACAATGTCAGTCGCCTTATTTCTCTCTTGATATATATATATATATATATATATATATATATATATATATATATATATATATATATGTATGTATTTTACTCCAGATGGGATTTACATTATTTTCATTGATTTAATTCATTACATTTTAATAATTGATTACGGATGGAAATCATAGTTGCCCAGAATCGAAAAATGTTGTGTCTGATGACTATAAACACAATAACACACACACACACACACACACACACACACACACACACATTAGAAATGTGTGTGTGTATGACAAAATATATATATATATATATATATATATATATATAAGAGAGAGAGAGAGAAAGAGAAAATTTCTGCAAAAGACTTTTCACGAGTTCATACCAAGCAAAAGAAATATTAAACACACACACACACACACACACACGCGCACACACACACACACACACACGCACACACACACAAACACACACACACACACACACAGATGGAAAATGTAGCGCACACACACATTAGAAATGTTCCTGTTTCGATTTCCTCCCCATTCGGTAATCCCACTAAATCTGTGTGTTTTTAATGCCTTGCTTGGTATGAACTCGATGATGTAACCTCTCTCTCTCTCTATCTCTCTCTCTCTCTCTCTCTATATATATATATATATATATATATATATATATATATATATATATATATATATATATATATATATATTATATATTTTCTGAAGATAACATATGAAAACTTTTGTTTACCAAAATCGTTACGGATTAAAAATTACAGCTATTTTAATATTAGACTGTTTTTCCTATTAATATTATTTAACTAATTCAATAATGATTTGATTTATTATAGTGGTGACAGGCGATTTAAAATAAATATTATTTTCCCTTGCTTGGGAGAAAATAATTTTATATTGTGATAGATAAGCGGATATATATTTGTTTTTAATCATATCACCGCAAGCAAGGCGGCAACGCCAGTAGTACATGGGGCGAAAGTGAGAGAAAATACTGAGTGTAGGTTGGATTGAGGAAAGAAAAATGATGAACGAGATTCAATAAGATAAAAAATGGCGGAGGACGTTATGTTTAAATTTTTAAAAGAAGGTAGTTATCAGGTAAAAGGAATTCCACAGGAGTTACATGCGAGAAAATTAACTGCTGGAGTAGAAGTGACGGTTGCATTTAGTTATTTCAAAAGTAAACTGGTGGGAGCTCGAATTCATGTAGTAGGGATAAAAAAAGCACGACAGATCAGATGCCATGCAAATATTTGTAGAAAAGACAGAGGGAATCCAAGTCGCGGTGGTGAGAAAGTTACTGAAGTCGAGAGTCTAAGTCAGGATCGATAACATTACAGATTCTTCTTGTGATTTTGTCAAGAAATCGAAACGAGGAAGTAGACCGGGTATGGCAGCAATATTCAATGCACGGACGAATGGTAGACTTGTAAATGTACAGGATGGACCATAACGAAAACAGTAGATGCAGGTATTGATTAGATGTATTCACTCTACAACAAATCAATGGGAAATTTGAGGCTAAGTAGGCACAGCGCGTTGCTCATCACTAGTCTAGCGTCAGCCACGCTGATGGATAAGTGGAAGTATGCTAATTTTCCATAAAGAAACGTTGTTATTTTCTAACAGTAAAATTTTTATTATCAAAAAACGAGAGCAGTTTTTATTCTAAAATGAAGAAACGTTTTACTTATTCTACGAATAATGACAACATTAATAAGGAGAACGGACTTTATTCTAAAATGAATGACATTTTTATTAATTCTAGAACCAATGAGTTCATGTTATTATAAAGAAAAAAAATGCCATGAAAATGCTCATAAAAAAGACAGGGAAGATAACTCACGTCTGTGGGTAAGTGACTTAAATTGAGATAACAAGTTAGAACAGGTTATTTTACATACCTTTGTTTGGATTTTATGGAAAATCTCAAGATGTACAGCAGGAACTCCAGACCATTTACTGCAGCATTCTTCAATGTGCGGTCATCATAGAAATCTTCTGAAATAATGTTTTACTAAATAAATGTAGTAAATTTTAATCGACTAAATGTTCGATAAATGAAGGCCAAATGTCTCTGGCATGAAAACGGTTAAATTCGCCATTAGCATTAACAATGAATGAATTAAAGAGTAGCTATTTTGATCGTCACTTCCGGGAATTTGAGACAATTAGCAATTTGCTGTATCTTTCTCTCCACACACTTGAGCGTCTGTAAAAGTTAAAATAGACCAGGTTGGAATTTTATATGCGAAATTTTCATCCACATTGTTTCAGTGAAAGATATCGTAAGAATGTTCCTCTTCTGTCAACTGACACCATCCTGTTTTCCTTTCAGTCTCTTGCTGTCTTACACAGAGGATAATTATACTCACACTGATCACAGTATTAGATTGTTAAGTGGAAAAAGCGGTTAAATATTTATTGGACAAACGCGTTAATACGATTCTAAATTGTTAAATAATTCATTGGCTATGAATGCCAAACGCTTCAAGAACACAAACAAATCGATAAGTTATTTTCGAAAAACAAAGAATCTTAGAGAGAAGATTTAACTAAAAAGAAATACAGACATAGTAACTTTATATTTTTAAGATGAAGGATTTGGAAAGGAATCTCCTGGAAACCGTTATGTCAACTATTTGTAAGATTTTAGTCGATAATTTGTAAATTTGAACACCTCGAAAACAAAACTGCTTTCATTTAACCACCACAGACAACTTTTTTTCTGCCCGCAAGGAGCATGACTGATTCTAGACCCAAGGAGAGCAATATATTGCGTCTTCTTGGCCTCACGTGTTGAAATGATATTAATAAAAAGAAATAAAATAAAGTACAACAGCATGGCTGACGTTAGACTCACTGAGAGTAAGAAACTGCGCCTTCACGGTATCACGAGTTGAACTAAACTCGAAGTGGAATTAATATGGAATTAATAGCTGCATCTACTAGAGGACATTTTGGTTCACAGTGTATGGCCAGAAAATGTTTTCTCGTCAGAATCCATCGTAGCCAGTGCATTGAATACTGTTGCAATACCTGGTTTCCTGTTCCTACTGTACATCTCAAGATTCCTGACAAAATGCAAAGGATTTGCAATGCAATCGATCCTGTCATGTCATCTCGACTTCAGTCACTTTACCACCGACCCGACGTGCCCCCCCCTCGGTCTTTTCGACAAATATTTTCATGGAAACTGCTCTGACAAACTTTTGTAAGACATGCATCTCAAGCTGAACTTCATTGTATCGTTAAATGATAATGTCTTTTCTACTCATTTACCCAATTCCGCTTATATATGTATTTGTATATATATATATATATATATATATATATATATATATATATATATATCGACTGTAACAGAAAATATATATATATATCGAACAGAAAAAAATATATATCGACTGTAACAGAAAAAACTTGTCTAAATCGTGTAACATAAATGTCAATCGACAAAATTTTTAATATCCCCCAAAAAAAAAATGAATACTAGGCAATTAGCCATCTTGAAACAATTTATCCTAAAAATCACTGGAAAAAACACTCGAGTTATTTAGTTAGTAAGACGGCAGGTTAAAATCGTTTTGTCTCAACTCCATTGTCTTCCCAAATGAGCAATGATGAGAGGAAACAGACAATTCAGGTCTTCAGTAATGGTATCAACATTCATATTCTGGCTTTCATCTTCATTCGGTAACCATCAAGACAACAGTGAATAATTTAAAAAAAGGGAATAGTTAAGAGGAAAACTGGATCAAGAAGTCACAACAGGAAGAGGGATCTAATTTCAAGTTAGATCAATTAGAAAAGATCCAACTCAATCCATAAGACGTTTTGGTACATGGGAGTGGGGTTTCAGCTATGACAGTCCAAACAGCAGTGATAAAAGACTTGAAAAGGGAAATTTTATGTAATACTTTTGAGTCACCTTGTTACTCCAGGAGAGAAAGTTGCAAAGTTAAAGAGGTCGAAGGTCATTTTAAATAAGTTGGAAAATGATCCTTGAATGTAAATGCAAATATTCACAGATAGATTTTATCTGTAGAAGAGACAAAATAAATGTAAAGGCAGAGTAAATACATACTCAGTTATTAGCCAACACGTTTTGTCATCTAAGTAACTTCATGAAGGCAAATGTGATGGTTTTATTTTGAAAGAAGGATATATTTGACAGTTACATTTTAAATTTAGGAACACTCATAAATATTTATCAGATTAACTAAAATGCCGTAATATAGGTCCTAACAAATAGCCTTTTCAGTTAACCTCATGAATATTTATGAGCTTTGTTAAAGATTAAAAATTTTAGTAGCTGTCAAATATATACTTGTTGCAAAATAAAATCATCAGATTTGCTTTGATAAAATCCCTCAGATGACGAAACGAGCCGGTTAAAAAATAAGTATAGTTTTCCTCTCATTTTTTTCATTCATATGTGTGAAACTCATTCATTCAATAAAATTATCATTAGTCTGAACATGGAACGAGAAGCGTGACTATACTTTTGTCAGTTTACTTGCATTATTTGCATTATTCGACCGAAACGTTGTAAATATGGCAACGAAGATGAGAATAACAGTCCGAATAATGTAAACAATGCGTGTAATCATAATACCTTATCTCAGAGATTTAGACAGATATTGTCAGTTCGTCATTCAATGTCCCACTATATAAAACATACTCAATTTAAATTCTCACAGGAATTTCGAATGTCTGAAATGATTTTTTTCATCATTTTATCCCAAGCAAAGCAGAGATGCCACTAGTATGTAGAGCATTCCATGGAATGGAAGTGAAAGTGAAAGTGAAAGAGAAAAGTGAAAATAGGGAGGATTGAGGAAAGGACAAAGGATGGCTGCGATTTAAACTGACAGATGTCGGTTGACATTGAATTTAAATTTCTAGAGATTGTATTTATCAGGGAATCAAGCAAATGCAATCAAGAAAACTGAAAAAGAGTCAAGAAATTGTTGGATTAGAAGTAGCGGTTGCATTTAGGTATTTCAACAGTAAAAGAGTGAAACCTAGACTCAATGATGTTTAAATACCGGCGTAGTATGATACACTGTTTAAGATATTCCGAGTAAATTTGTATTTTCCAAGCCATAAGACATTTAACCTAAACTAGTAAGAACCTTTGATTTAAAATCACCTGAGTAAAGATGAATATGTCTACCAGGAAAGACAAGACAGGTCAATGTTTACTAAGGATAAATTGTTTGCATCAATTACTATAATATTTGATTCTATAATTTAGGAGACAGACAGACAGACAGACAGAAGAAACTTTTTCTCTTCATGGAAATATTTACTGCTCTATCATTTCTGTATAGGAAAAGTTTCCAAAAATTTAGTTCATATATATTTTTTGCGGGGGTGGGTTTCTTTGTCACCAAGATCATTAGTCTAGGAAGAATTTGAGGCACAATTAATACAGTTACATCACGAAACCTTTTTCTCTTAATCAGCTTACCGCTAAACATTAATTATATGGATTTTCCTGTCAAATGACAGGTTATGCACGAAGATTAAAATGAAATTATTTAGTAATCATCATCATCATCATAATCATCATCCTCGTCGTCGTCATCATCAATACCAAACCTATGTGTGATCGTAGGTTTTCGGTCGTGTCTTTTGGGCCAAGTAGGCATGGATTATCCCACTCATCTCAAAGTTACTGCAAAAGCAACAACAATTACTACTACAATAACAATTATAGTAATGGTAATAATAATAAACATAAGATTTCAAAAAAAGGCAAATGTTCCACACGGACAAGCGGGGAAATTCAACGGAAGTATAATATGAAAGTAACAAAATAAATTTCGCCAATCAATATTAAAAGTAGTTGCATATAATATTAATATACATAAAATCTATTTTGCAATATCTTTTAATCGGGGTCAGTGTGTTTGAGCAGGTGTTTGGATTTATTTATTTTAATATTCTTAGAACCCATCATTAGCAACATACAATCCAATATTACTGTACACAATTAATTTAAAACGTGTGTCAATATATAATTTCTCCTTTATTTGTACGAGGCTTTGTTCCAAATATATTAGATATATTGTCCCGATCTATTATTATTATTTTTTTATATCTGCACCCTCTTATGATATTTCCACCCTGTGTTCTATTTTAAATTAATTGTTATAACCAGGGTATTTATGTAAAAAAAAGGAGAATTATCCCCCTTGATATATATATATATTTTTTTTACTTTTGAATCAAATATCTTGTTTTATAGTTTGTTTTTTTCATTTTTCGCCTGTCGAACTTAATTTGAATGATATAAATTACTTATAGTTAATTCCAATATTTTGCGCAGCAGTGATTTAATAAAGAAGTTTTAACAGATAATTTTGCATCATCAACACAAGAAGGCAAACAGTATGACGGTCAGAACATACTTGCACTTAAAGATTGCAAGAACTGCATGCAACCTCATGCGTTAGACGTTGCAGATTATACATATTACATTTTTAATGAAACACTTTAAACACTTCTATCTTCAATTCTTTCTTTCATTTTTTTTCGCTGAAAAAATGGCCTTTCTGATATGCCTTTTATATTTTCATTTTTTTATCTTACTAAGAGTGATACATAATGTAGGTAAAATATATTTTATACATAACATATATAGAGATATGTATGGCTTCTTCGAATCACTGGCAAATCTTAAATATATATTTATGCATATATGTCTATGTACCTTTGTTTTACTAGTAGGATATCTAAAAAAATATACATTAAAAATATTCATATATGAATCTAGATATGAATACTTGCATATAAGCCAAAGTTTTAAGTGAAATATATAGAGGCATACAGTTATTGACACACACATTACAAACATGCATACATACATATATACATATATACATACATATATAATATATATATATATATACATACATATATATATATATATACATACATATACATATATATATGTATGTGTGTGTGTGTGTGTGTGTGTGATATTTCAAGCATGTTTCATTGAATAATATAGACATATTATATCTATGTATTTTTATAATAATCCTTTTTATGTCTCTAATTATATTCTTGATGTTATTCTTGATGTTACGCTGAAATTTATCAAGGAAGGCAGAGTAATGTTTTATTTTTTAACCCAATTATTTCGATCGCCTCCGAGGTCATCCTCAGGGTGTAATGAAAAAACAATTGAACATTAGTCCATGTTGACAACATCAATATACTACAACAATAAAATAATAAACAGAAACTTCCAATAATATATCAAACACTATATCAAAAGTAACCAACCAAAACTGAACAAAAATTATTTCGAGTAGAGCAGCAATGTTTTAAAATGAATTTACGTTGACTGATATTTAACACCATTTTGCTGTTTGCCATCTCTGCTTATCCCCTTTCATTGGGAACGCTTGTTTTCAAAACGTCTTAACCAAACGGTTAATTTTCAAATAATTATAGTAGAGCACGTTCGCAAAATTCCTCTTCACAAAGATTATATTTACCTTAATTTTCTCTTCACAATTTACCCCTGAGGATAATCTCGGAGGAGATTAAAATTACTTGGGTTCACAAACAATACGGAGACTTCTTTGATGAATTTCAACTTAACATCAAAAATATAATTGTAGAACAAGAAAAGGTTACTATAAAAATAGACATATATCTATGTAATGAAACATGCTTGAATGAATATATGCTGGCTAACTAATAATAATAATAAGAGTTGACCACTCGTATTCGAAGATACACGTTTACTATGTCGACTAGGCAATTGCAGACTCTCACTCAGGTCCATTTGTGTTTGTTCAACCCCTACAGAGCCAACTGATGGTTTATACTGCAACTATGCTGAGCAGACCTTAGATACGGTTTCTGGGGTAGAGCGTGTTATCTAGAATGATCATCAATCTGAACAACACCAGCACGCCCAGACCATCGGCCACGATGACTTGTGACTTCCTGCTAGCATAGCTATTGACGGCGGCCAATGGTTCCGTCTAGCCATTTTCATTCACGTGGCTAGGGTCACCTCGTGGTATAGTTTTCAGGCATTTTCTAAAGGTGCCGCACGATAAATAGACCATGGTCAGATTCGAATCAGGGTCACATGGCCAAAAATCGAAAGTTCTAACCACTCTTGCTAAATGCACACACACATACACACACACATACACCACACACACACACCACACACGCACACGTGCGTGGGCGTATACACACACACACACACACACACACACACACACACACATATATATATATATATATATATATATATATATATATATATATATATATATATATAATAAAAAGGTTTAGTAATATTAATATTCCATTGAATATGATTTTTTCCATCACCTAATAATTTTATGATCAATTCACAACTTTTACAAATTCAGAAAAAGGTTTTTGAATTTGTAGGTCTGATGAATTGATCGTATTTACGATTCCAATGGAATAAATTATTACCATGGAATATTAGTGTTTGCTTCATTTTTTTTATTATATCCTTACTCTGTCCTAGACATTGAGTTCTACCTGGATTCTTCCTCTTGAAAATTTTTTCTAAAAATATACATATATGGGTATTTATATTTATAAATTTTGCATATGTATGTATATTTTCCACTAATATTATCTATATATATATATATATATATATATATATATTTTCTATATATTTTCACATATATATATATATATATATATGCACAATACACACAGACATACAAACATACGCTCATATATGTATGTATGTGTTTGATCTGATATCTCTCGATTGATGTATATATTTGTAGATAAATTACAAGAATATAAATGTGCGTGTGAATACCGAAATTCTTTCCAGTTCGATTATTCCTGTAGTGATTGGTTTTCAAATTTATGCCTAACTCCCTTTAGTTGGGCTCGTGTGTCGTGCCAGAAAAAGTTTCCCGTCCAACTTCATTTTCCACATTGACAAATCTACTATTCTGTCGTGCATTAAGTACTGCTGCCGTATCCGGTCTGGTGCCCCTGCTATTAATCTCGACATTCTTGACCAAATCCAAAGAAAGATATTTAATATAATCGATCGCGACTTGGCATTTCGACTTCAGTCAGTCTCTTTCCGACGTGACGTGGCATCTCTCAGTCTTTTCTATAAAGATTTCCACGACAACTTCTCAGGCGAATTTTTTCCCCTAGTGCCCTCCTCTACATTAATTTAAATGTGCCACGAAATTAGCATCTAGGTCCCACCCGTTTAATTTTGAAATGCAACCGCCATTTCTACTGCAAAAGTTTCTTTTCTCGTACTTCCCGCTTGTGGATATTCCTTCCATATACTTGATTCTCTGTTGAATACAATCTTCAAAAATAAAAAAAAATGAAACGTCAACCGCCATCTTCTGTCTTCTTGAAAACGGTTTAGCTTACGTCCATTACTCAATCTGCCATATACTCAGTCTTTTATTTCACTTTCACTCCTTGTAACCACTTGAGTACTCGTGACATTTCTGCCTTGCTTGTGGTGAAGTGATTAAATCGAACAAAAACAGAAAATTACCAAGAGTGTCAGTGACTAAACATATTTTTTAAATTTATATCAAAATACAGACTACAGTGTTATATAATTTATATGTAGTTTAGCCTGATTTTTTCTATGAAGAAATATGCATTGGCAAATCTGAAATCAAAATGGAATCCATCTTCTTTTATTATAAAATTATAGTTTTCAGCATATTTGGATATCACAGATATTGTCATTAAATAATTATATTTTGCAAACACTCGAAAACGAGTGAAAATGGTTGAAAACTAGCATTTTTCACAATTGAACGATTGGGTCCGTGCATAATTAGGCGTTATTGGCGTTATTTTTTTTTTAAATAAAAGTTGCTGTTTTGTTTACTTTCTTAATGAAAATATTATTTTATTTTTAAGTTATAAAAATCCGTGTCAATAATTATACACTCCAGAACGATCATTTAAAATGTTATTGTTAAATTGTTATATTTCTTTTTTTTTTTAAATACTGTTTAAAAAACGCCTGATAATTATGCACCAAACCAATATTTCGACGTAAAAATAATTGTCTAAAACAGGAATATAATTTGTTCATAGACTTTATTCTTTATTCTCTTTACAACTGTTCGATAAAATATATTTTAACTATTCTTTATAAACATTGTACGGTGCCCCCTCTTGATCATACCATGATGAACATTCAAACTGAATGAATATATATTTACTGTTTTGTGCCCAGGCCAGCTTATCTCATCAATTGGAGTTCTGGGCGGAAGACATTCAATTGGTCAGAACAATGTGTATGAAAAGCCTATGATATCAAGTGTATCTTCTTACTCTATGAAATATCAATAGCTAGGAACATTCGTGAAAATTTCACGGCTTCATTATTTTTATTTTCTAATGAATCCTAATTTTAATTTACATTCTAGCGTGGAAATGTTTTGCCATATCTGTCTTCCCGTTGTCTATGTTTTTGAAAGCGAAGACGCCAACCCCATTGTTGGCCGTTGTGGACCCCCCTCTAGCTCTGAGTTCCTTGAAACTGAAAGGCTTGGTGATATAAAGTCAGCCTCGACAATCCACTGAGAATGGAAGTCCATGAGAATGGAATGCTAGCTGCCATTTGTAAGTGGAATTCTATGCCATATCCACAATGCTGGGCAATCAAATTTGTTTTTAGGATAGGACAATGGGACTTACACTAAGTTAAAACTTAATGTAATGGAAGGCATAAAAATAAAATCCCATTCCCATACCTTGGTAAGCATCTTCTCAGCTGTCAGCTTGGACTTTTTGTCAACTGCGGCCTTTTTTTGTGTGTGTGTATGTAATAGGAGTAGACAGGCTTTCCCGCCGTCTGGTCAATACTCCTCCCCCTTCTCCTTGACAAGAGTAGAGCCTCACACCTTCTTTCTTGTTTAGGAAGGGGTTCCCGGAACTCTCCCTTCCTATCACTCTCGCCTCTGTACTAGAGCTTCCGTTTTTCTCCCGTGATGTGTGTAGTCTGAAGCAATACCTCTTCATAAAGAGGGTACACGGGTGATAGTTTCTGGTTGCTGTTTCCGACTGCAAGTTAGAAGCCCTAACTCTTGCGTAGCGTCTTGAGCTTATATAATACCAGGGTGTCTGTAGTGTCATGTCGCGCATGGATAGGTGTCCCTGCATTCACCTTCGGTGGGAAACCCTGAGGTCACATTATGTTGCAGGCTGCGCAAATTTCCCTCTGTGCACGCCGCGGTCGATAACCATCTGCTTATCTACTTCACGCTTTCTCTTTTTTTTGCTACCATAATTACACATCATGATAACTAACAAGGATGCAAAAAGAAATCCTAAACCAGCCCTTAAAAAAACACCTAAACACTAACATTTCATTTTCTAACATCCGTGGCATTAGAAGCCACTTCCGCAATGTGTAATCTTTCCTTGTTGCTAACTCCCTGGATATAGCGGTTCTGTGTGAGACCAACCTTGACTCGTCTATCCCCTCCTTTGACCTCTCGGTCCCAGTCTCCCTTCCTCTCCTTAGAAAAGACTCTCAAGCCCATATGCATAGCCTTGGTGTTTACGTCAAGGACCATCTCCCGCTGGCTAGAGAGCTGTCTCTTGAATCTTCAGACCATTTGTATATGTGTCTCCGGCTATCTCTTCTCAATGCTGTAAGTTACCTCTTCTTCCTTTATCGCTCTCCATCTTCCCAAGACTGTGATATATTCGAATGCATCTCTGACAGCATTGAGAAAGCTCTCGCTTTCTCCACCCGTTTGCTCGCATATTTGTGTTTGGTGATTTTAACGCCCATCATACCAAGTGGCTTCAAAACGTTACTACTGAACTTGCAGGCATACATACCTTTAATTCGTCAATTTCTCAATCCCTCACGCAAATAGTTGACTTCCCCACATGTTTTCTCTACAACCTGGGCAGTAATGCTTCTCTTCTCGATCTATTTTTACCACCTTCCCCGAGTCCTGTAGCGCCCCGCAGCTCTGCCCTCTTGGCAACTCCAATCATGCTGTAGTGTCTGTCAACATCTCTTTCAACATCTCTTTCAACTCCACCCCATGCAAAGAACTTCCTACTATTAGAACATCGTTCTCCTATCAACGAGCAGGCTGGGACTCGTTCCGGGATTTACTACGCGGCGTCCCCTGGGACGTTGTCTTCATGCTCTCTGTTCAAGAATGTACTTCAGATGTCTCCTCCTGGGTTAAAGCTGGAATCGAGACTTTCATCCCTTCAAGAAAATATAAGGTCAAATCGCGCCCCCCTTGATTCTCTGCTGCTTGCTCAGCTGCCATTGCCCATAGGAATCACTTTTTCCACCTATATCGTAGCCACATGTCTGACTGCAATAGACGTTTCTTTGTCTCTGCCCGTAACGAGTGTAAGCGTGTCCTCAATGAAAGAAAGTCACCATTTGCTGCTTGAATGAAAGAACGCGTTTCATCTTGCATTCGTCTCCAAGGATTAGTGGCGTCTCTGCAAGAGCGTACTTAACAATAGCAAACCCTCTATACCTCTTTGTTCAAACAGTTTAAGTTCTGACCACTTCTGCCAACAAGGCTGAATAATTTGTTCGGAAATTCTCATTCAACTCAACGCTCGACTTTTCCGGTGTACCCACACCCGATTTTCCCGTTAGAACTGAGGCTCAATTGAGCGAGTTGCACATAACCCGTCATCGGTATTGGGCATCATCTCTAATTTAGACCCCCACAAGGCTAGTGATGAAGATGGGATACCAGCCATTGTCCTGAAGAAATGTGCTTCTAAACTGGCCCCTGCCCTCTCCAAATTTTATAACTACTGCCTCAATGAATCTTGTTTTGCAGCCTGTTGCAAGACCTCATCCGTTGTTCCTGTCTTTAAGAACTCTGGAGACCCTTCTGACCCTTCTGACCCTTCTAATTCCCATCCTATCAGTCTCCTACCACTCTTCGACAAAGTCTTTGAAGCTTTAATCAACGCCGAAGTGGTTGTGCACCTTATTCCATAATCTGCTCTCCGACAAGCAATATGGTTTCCGCTTTGCCCGTTCTACAGCCGATGTGCTTATGTCCATAACTGAAATAGTTTACCAAGCACGTCATAATAACGGAGAAGCTCGTGCCGTAGTTCTAGATATCTTCAAAGCGTTTGATAGGATATGGCATGCCGGCCTTCTTCGTAAGCTACAGGGTCATGGAATTTTAGGTCGATTGTTCGACTTAATACAATCATTCCTGTCGAAACGTGCATTGAAGGTTGTTCTCAACGGATTCTCCTCCAGCTTCTATCCCACGAACGCAGGTGTTCCTCAAGGCTACATCCTAGGCCCTACTCTGTTCCTTATCTTCATTAACAATCTTCCTGATGTCATAGGTTCCCCGAGTAGGCATCTATACGGACGACACTACCATTTAATCCTGCCTCAAAAACAAATCTAGTGTCGCCGACAAAACTAACATGGCCGTTTGTTTTGAAAAAGGACCTCAAATCGGTTGTGGACTGGGCAGGAATTTGCTGGTTAACTTTAATGCCTCAAAAACAAAACTACTCTCTATTAATCATCACAGAGATACTTCTCTGCCCTCCATTAGAATGTCTGACGTTCAACTTCTTGAGAGCATCTCTCTGCGGCTGCTCGGTCTCACATTGTCTGCTGACCTGAGATGGGACGAATATATTGAGTCAATAGCTTCGTCCATCGCAAGGAATGTCGGCTCCCTGTGCCGCACCAGAATTTTTTTCTCGCCGGAGTCAATCCTTCAAATGTACAAATCAACCATTCGCCCTTGCATGGAATATTGCTGCCATATATGGTTTGGAGCCCCTTATGTTTGTCTCAAGGTCCTTGATAAAATCTAATACAGATATGCAATATAACTGGACCTGATACGGCATCTCGTCTGCAGTGGCTCTCTCAAAGACGTGCCGTTGCCCACCTCTGTCTTTTTTTTTACAAATAATTTCACGGTAACTGCTCCGATGAGCTGATTTCGCTGGTTCCCAGACTTCATGAATTTAAGCGTTCAACTAGGCTGACATCTCACTCTCACACTTTCACTGTTGAAACAGTTAAAATATAGCCATCTCATCTACTCCAAGTGTCTCGCCTGTGGAACTCCCTCCCCATTTCTTGTTTTCCTAATCGCTATAATCTCTAACTATTCAAATGTAATGTCAAACGATGTCTCCAGATGCCCTGATCTATCACCTAACCTTCTCCTCATCCTTTCTTCTATCACTCCTCTTTGCACTTGATTCAACTCTCTTTAACCTCTTGCGTGCTAGTGGCTTTCCGCCTTGCTTGGGGTGGAATGCTTAAAAAAAATTAACAATTGAATACAAAAATATAATATCCATAGAAATTTAATTATTAGTAAATATTTGAGCTTGAAAACTTTAACAAAATCTTGAAACAACCATAATTATGAATGTTGGTTCCTATTTTAAGAAGTGGGCATAAAAGAAAAATATTTGAAATTGACACATTTTCCCATTTCACTGAAAATGTTTCCATCTTCCTTCCTTCCTTCCATCCTTTCTTTCTTTCTTTCTTTCTAACTGAAATCACTTAGCGGATCTCATATGCTTTTCTCGTCTTTCCACGGAATAATCCATCATTTATAAGGTATTGGGAACGCGTAACGGTCGTGATAATTAAGTGAGAGACGTGTAGAATTATAATAAAATATTTAATAGGATCACTTCTATTTTGCTGGCAGGATGTTGATGTTCGTTTGTTTGATATTTTTTTTAAATATATTATTTTTGTAATGTAATTTTGTGTTATCCGTCAAGATTTATCGGATTTCTTTTTGACTATCATTGTTTTATTGGCTTTTAATTTAATTGAACTATTAACAGATGAATAGGACATTTAATCCGTGCAAAAATGTAGCGGTTTATTAACCAATGGTGTTTGGATTATTATTAAAGAGATATATTTAACTTAACATATCGAATTTATTCACAAAAGGATTTTTTTTTTAATTTTATGTTTGAATCTTTCATAATTGTTTATCAAAGCAGATAAAATTTGCAGGAAACCTGGGAGATAATCTGACATATGGAAAAGAAAAGCTTTCGTTGATCTTTATCCAAACTTTTCTGAAATGTCAACAAATAAAACACTTCTTGTCAAGGCTTTGGATAGACATCACAATGGATTTATTATAAAATATTTATTTTTAATTGATTATTTTTGCAACCTAGGGAAGGTTACTGAATATAATGAATCACACGAAGTTTGGTAAGGAACGATAATACTGAGGACAAGAACAACACATATAAGATTCGCTAGGAGTGAGTCAAGTGAATTGCACAATGACACTACAACTGCAGGTAATCTACCAACCGCCCCAAGCGGTCAGATGTGGCACAAAGCCGAATTTAATGTGGGGTATCCCAGCCCGTAGGCTCGGCCAAAAATTCGCCGTATAAAATGGGGTCGGACAGCTGTTTCCCGAGATGAGATTATGTCCTTCGGCATAGCCACGTCTGGGGACACTCAGAGTTCGACCAGCACAGCTGGAGACGAATTTCCAACTGCAGGATATCTACCAACCGCCCTACGCGATCAGATGTGGCACAAAACCGAATTTAATGTGGGATTACTGAGTCCGTAGGCTCGGCCAAAAAATTCCCTGTAAACCCCGTATAAAACGGAGTCGGGTAGCTGTTTCCCGAGACGAGGCTATGCCCTTCGAAATAGGCTCGTTTGAGGATCCTCTCTGCCCGGAGGCAGAGAGTTTGACCAGCACAGCTGGAGACAAATCTCCAACTTCAGTTAATTTACTTGACCCCCCCCCCCATTGAGTCAGCTTGTGACACAAGGTCAGTTTTTAAAGTGGGGAAAAGAGTGTCTTCACTGAGGCCGCTGGTCTTAGCTGGACAAGCTGCTCAGTTTCCCGAGAATCTGCCCTTCGATATGGTCTCGTCTGGGGAAACTCTCTGCCACTGTGGTCACTTCGTATTCGAAATAGATGTCACATGTGTATTCTGTATGTCGACCTACGCTGCCGTTAATTTTTTAGTAAAGAAGGTTCCCGTCCGATCTGGTTTGCTTTACAGCTCGACCACGAAGAGAATCATAGTAAGCGATATTCTCTCTTCCAATTTTAAGGAAACATCGCCCTCTTCATTGCGACTATCGATCTCAAAATTTAATAAATGATTATTTTAAGAAACTGAGCAGTTTAACAATAAATAAATTTTACTTAGATTTATAGAACGTGCAGATCGATAGACGTAATACACATTGTATTTTTTGCATGTGGATAAGCATATTAAATGTGTATTGTCAGCGAGTATGTTACGGATGGTATCGGTATGTGACTGTGTGTATTCAAATATCCAATTAGGTCTCATTCAAATAAACACGTAGAACTACAAGCCCGCAACATATTCGTTGACAATACAAATATAGTAGGCTCATCCATTGGCAACATATGGCTGAAAATAATAAAAGGATATTTCGAAACATAATTAGTAACAATATTAGAATCACATCAATGCCAAATAATACTGGGTTTATATTATATATATATATATATATATATATATATATATATATATATATATATATATATATATATTATTTATATATTATATGCGCGGTTTGTCTGACGATCACAAAAGCGTGAAACCCAGGTTCACAAACTCACATCAACCCAACTAAATATATATACATAAATGTATCTGTTTTTATATATATATATATATATATATATATATATATATATATATATATATATATACATGCACATATACGCATGCATATATATATATATATATATATATATATATATATATATATATATATATATATATATATGCATGTATATAAAGGAAAAACAGACAGTAGTAAACTAGTTTTAGCCAACGAGTTTGGAAACTAAGACTTTCGACTATGTATTCTAAGCGAATAATTAGTATATTGAATCTAATATAATTGGATCATTAATCTGTAGAATTAAAATCTATGTATGCGTAATGTATTTCTTTTGACATTAATAAAAGTCAAAACACACACACACACACACATATATATATATATATATACTGAAACTTTTATGAAGAAATCGTGATGCCGTCTGCTTTAATGAATCAATAGCAGGTTGAGAGCCGAAAAACACTTGGATTTTGTCAATAAAAGGAAGTAATTTTTTTACCATATTTTTTGCTTATTTTTTATTTACAAAAGACTGCCTTTCATAAAAGAAAGCTCTTTACGCATAAAATAGTCATTATGACTAGAATTTTGTAGAATGGGAGTTATTCATCGAGACGTTTTTCAAAATGTTACAATTTCCTGCCTGTTGGAGCTGTCATTCTTGAAACTCTATTTTCAAACATTCACATTCCTATTTGTCTAAGTTAGCAACGCCAATGGCAACGCTATTATCATGAGCATTGATATTATCATCAAAATCCATGATCGATCATCAATGTTATTCATTTTCCTTTACATTGATATTTATATCTAAATTATACCGGAAAATTCAATTTGATAATTATTATTTGATTGACGTGAAAATTATAAAAGATTTTCATGCTTGTGGTTTAGTGTTTCTACGTGCTTATAGAAAGCATATTTTCGTAACTTTTATTGTGGCATGTATGCTTGGTCAATGGAGAAGTTCACATCTTGATGATATTAGGACGATCCCAACGTGTGTCACTTTTAAAATATTTTTTACTGTAATGTTCAGCCTTTACATAAACAAAGATCTACTCATGGTAGAATGTTACAGAATAAATTCGATCGCATATAGATTTCATTTCAGTTTCGGAAAATATCTAAAATATGCGAGGGAAGCGTAATGGTTAGCGGTCCGAGGAAATAGAACTGGCAAACCGAGTTTGTATTTCGAGCCCGTTTGTTATATTCACTTGTGCGCGAATGCCTTTAAGAAAGTCCTTTGTCATAATTTTCTCACCTATGTATTCAAAAGCAGTGTTTACTGGGTTCTGTATTCTGAGAATGAAGCAGCGTCGAGTAAAAGAACTACACAGAATCCCAACGTCTCCAAAAGCCCACCACTATATTTGTCGCCCTATAACCTCTCTGTTCATCTAAGACGTCCAATACGTGCGGCTGATAGATGGCGGTGATCATTTAGCTCCAGGTCCGACCTTATCCCATTTTGTGACTTGCTTGATCATAAGGTGGCCTAGATCGTATCTTCGATGGTGTCTTCGTATTGGGCTAGTCCAAGCAGGGCGAAGACGCAAAGTAAAAATATAACACGCGAATAAATTAAAATAAAAACAAACACAAACTATGTTTACATCATGACGTAAATGATTAAATAAAATAAAAAAAGCGGTACAATTTAAGTTCGATCGCATATAGCTTTCATTTCAGTTTCGGAAAATATATAAAATATGCGAGGGAAGCGTAATGGTTAGCGGTCCGAGGAAATAGAACTGGCAAACCGAGTTTATATTTCGAGATAGCATGAAACAAATTATCGGCTAAACCTGCTTCTAATTCCGACGCAGACGCTTTTGTTGACTTGGTGAAGTTTGTTTTGCTGATTTGGTAAAGTTCGGCACAAGGCATATATCAGAGGTTCTCTTCGGTAGATAATTACTTGGTGTGTCTCACATTCGGTGGCTAGAATTCTCTCTCTCTCTCTCTCTCTCTTCTCTCTCTCTCTCTCTCTCTCTCTTTCGTCTTGTTTCGAGGCATACATACTTATTGAAGTTTGCCAAACCGGCATGGGTCACAGCGCAGTTGGAGAATTCGCCGTTTCCCCATGCCCGCTATCTCCATTGTCTGTGTCTTGAGAATTAGATTGCTTCAAAATTTTGGAGTATTCTCATTATCCATGACTGATGGTTACAGGCCTTACTCCGCCCCATAACATCCACTTTCTCTTATTATCATCTCCAACTAATCCTCCTCGGTGAGTGTGTGTGGCGCCTCCATCATCCTTGGTGTCTCATCTGTGCCTGCTACCTCGGCGTAAAGATTAAGTTCATTGCTTACGAAAATAATGTTTCCCATTAATAGTTCATATTTTTAGCTGTGTGTGATGAGTGTCAATCATTGTCTTTTTGGCCTGTTGCAGTCCAAATCCACGTCTATCTTATGTTTTTCATTGTTCAAAACCTCGACACACAATTCAGGTGGCTGTCTATATGAGAATTAAAATCTTTAATTTTTTCGACGGGTTTTATTCATTAACCCTTCTTATCAGGAATCTGTCAGTATATCTTTTCTTTCTAGTCAAAGAAAACGTTCTCATAATTACCATTAACAAATAGTGTCACATTTTTACCAAGTAATCATGTTATTTTGCAGAAAATAAAAGAAGTGCAATTTTGTAAATATCTATGATTGACTCCATTCTGGAGAAGGATTATATTTACAACGATAAGGGAGCTTAAAGAGATGGGCCGAAGCACATAATCATGAATGATATTAATAGGATGTATATTACACGGATAAATATTGGTTCCATGAACTGGAAGCATCCACTGACAATGATCAAAGTTATCATCAATAACCTACAAATAAAAAAAAGAATGACAATTGTCAGTTTGTATGTAATATATGTGACAAGTAATGCATGAGCAGACAGTTAATTGGGTGTTAACTTCATGCTTAGATTCCATACTTCACGCGTCGATGGTTATATCATAGTGCATATTAAGATTTCAGACTGCAGGCCTAGACGGTTAACTAAATGTTAAATTCCTATCGCATGATTAGCCTTCATAATGCATGCTTCGAGTTCATATTACATAGACTTCAAATTGCGTGTTTAGACGTTTGACACAGTGTTAAAATCAAAATTGATGCTAAGATTCCATACTGTATTCTTCAACATCATACTATATGCTTAGACATTTTACAGGATGTTAACTTCATACTGCATGCTTAGACCTTATAATGCCTGCTTAAATGGTTAACTAGGTATAAAGAACGAACAGCGCCATGAATAGAAACATTATATAAAGGATCCACGGAGAGCAAGAGGTGGTATAACCACCGGTTCCCTTTGAAAATGACAAGGTACAGGGATAATATGAAACTTGCAGAGTTTTGTATGGGGCATAAAGGGTAATAAAAAAAAAACCTACTATACATCCAGCATCTAATGGGATATATAGAAAAAAAATCTCATTGCAGGCGGGATGTACAGGCGATTTTAGGATGAAAAACTGGAAATAATGATATATCCTGTTCGAAGCAAGACACGATGAAAGATCTGAAGCAATAGCAGACAGAAAAACAGACGAAAGAAATTCTATTAGCCAATTACGTTCTCGGATAGGATTACTTATACAAACGGCTGGGGTACATCAACGTGGAGTAATAGCTAGCAAGCTTCCATAACTAGAACATTTACGACAGTTAGAGCCTCACTGGGTGCCCTATACTTTCGACATTGTGCCACATCTAAGCTAAGCATAGAAAATCACCTTATGCAAACAATTTTCCATCTTCTACCATACTATTCCTTTTATTTACATTTTTTTCTTCTTAGGTATTTTGTGACGAAACACTGACTTGCTGCCAGGCGAAACCATCTTTGAAGAAGATGTGGTTGCACGAAGGTCAGTGTTTCTGATATCATATATCTTACCACCCCATACATTTTCGTTTTATAAAAACTGTATTGAGCACACTCTCAATTTAGCCGTTATCTCGACAAATATCATTTTTGCCATTTATATATATATATATATATATATATATATATATATATATATATATATATAATTGTTTATTTAAAAATATGATTCCATCGCTACATAAGAGTTCTCATGTTTCAAAACAAGAGCCGAAACCTTCAATATAGTTATTTGAATTAAATTGGATAAAAGTACCAAGCTCTGTTCCATCTTCAAGCGAAAAAAAATCGCTTGAAGATGGAACAGATCTTCAGACACTGTATGTCATTGTTATGTCCCGGAAAGGGATATATTTGTTCGATGTAGCAAAGTGGTTGTTGGCTAGTGTTATCGGGTAGGCCAATCAAGCAGGTAACCGTAATGGACTGGTCCTCGTCGTAGTTGTAGTCAAAGGCGTAGGCAATAGGCCTAGCGAATAAGCGTCCCCATCAGTCTGTATTTATGGCTGACACCAGCCAATCATAATACTGTGAGAGTGAACCCAGGTGTATGCATATTTATTACATCAGTTATGTTTTGGCTGGGCTATTTATATATGCTTGCTAGTGGGGCATTTTGGGTAGTAATGTTCATTGCATTAGCCTAAAGATTACTGGGTGTGGGGTAATAGTTATGTATGAAATTGTTCGAGGGGGTATTGACTAGAAATAGCTGTGGACTGGAAAGCGGTCCTTTGTAGCTGGTTTTTAGTGTGGTTTGTTAACTGGTTTTGCTCGGTATTTATTATTGCTTACTTTATTATCATTATCATTACTACTACTATTATTATTATTATTATTACTACTACTACTATTATTATTATTATTATTATTATTATTATTACTAATATTATTATTATCACATTTATTTGTTATTACGTGTGTATTTGTAGTTTGTTAATTTGATTATTACTTATTTAATTTGTTTGTTTATGTAATGATTTAATTTTTTTTCTTCATCTTATGGATTTCATTTTAGTTATTTATTAGTTAATTTCGATTTTACGTAACACAGGAAACTTTGTTTTCGATCATTTCTTTAGTAATTCGTGTTGGTCTAGGAAGGCGATTATAGCTATTTTATCCGCCAGACAGGGTTTTCTGTATTTCGTGTTATTGTTGTAAACGGATGCCGTTTTGTTTATTTTACATGATATATTTGTTGTGAAATGTTTTTGATTTTCCCATATATGTTTAGAATGAGTTGTGTGTTTTGCATATTTACTATTTTAATAGATGGTGTGTGTGCGTAGCTTATCTGTTGCCAGGGTCCTTCAGTTACTTCTTTTTCCTTCGTTATCTGTCGATTATACAGTGGCTTGTTATATTATAATGATTTGTAAGTAATTGCTGTTTAAGGGACACTGGTTCCTCGTTATGCAGTTGCCTGTGTCTTTTCTCGGATGGTTTGTAGATTTCTTTTTTTTTTGGTTGTATCATGTTCTCGGTGCAACTCTAGCTGTTTTTTACTGAGGCTTTTGCTGAATATCTTCTGAATGATGCTTGATACTAGAAATGTTTGTCTATGAGTTTAATGAATATTTTTCCTCAGATAATTTCGTTACTATAAAACAACATTACCTTTTACGCATAATTCACCATTGACAATATATATATATATATATATATATATATATATATATATATAGCCGAGTCAAATCACAAAACACATGGCCTGAAGATCGTATTTAAGCATGAAACAGACTGTCATCACTGAGCGTTGATTCCATTGTTAATTTTCATATATATTACTTCGTTTATCGTATCTTAACAAAAGATTTCCAGTATCTACAACTCGACCAAACAATTAGAAAGATATTCAGCGAGAACACACTTGAAGCTAAGCCTCAGCACCCTTCCAGCGATACGCATTTCTAACATTATTCGCCATACATAGTTCATCAAAGGAATATCAGCGGCAATGAACCCCGATGCCGAGTCTGTTAAAATATCATCACTGATAGCAATTTCACACACCTTGAACAATATTAAAAAAAAAAAAAAAAAAAAAAAAAAAGTCTCGACATTTGGGGCTACACATCTTTTATATCTACTTTTATGCCAAAACTGCATAAAAGGAAATCATGTGTTGAAACAGGCACGGAATTCAGTCTTCGCTTCAAGAACATAAAATAAAAACGACAAATAACAAAAAATTCCTTCTCTTTGTACACTTCAACGAACCATTCCATACAAATGATGACATCAGATGCGCGCTTTTAGTGTCTTTAGCATGGAAGGCGCAGGTTAGATTTGAAATATATTTTCAAAATACAGGTATTTGGGTTTAAGCAGAGAGAATAATTTCAACAGAAATCCCACTAACCGACTACAACAACATTCATCGGAAGAATAAGTGTAAATTCCTTGTTTATTCATCGTCTCATCGAAAAATGACACATCCATGTTCGAAAATGTCGACTTTAAATTCTTTCTCTTCGTGCTTCGATTTTATCGAAAGGCTAATATATAATAAATATCATCACTCTTATTGTCAATAATGTTATGATTTTGTTATCTTTTTATTCCTCAAATTTTAATAACATGCCTATTAAATCTCTGTTTGTCTGTCTATCTGTTTCTCTATATATATGTGTGTGTATATATATATATATATATATATATATATATATATATATATATATATATAAATATATTTCTATATAGTATTAAGATTATTATACATTTATATATAGTAATAAGATTAATACGAATAATATTTGTCACTTTGCTGATTGATATAAACAAGTTGGATAATTAAATATTTGTACTTTTTGATTCCGCAATATTAAAGATATTTAAATATTTTAACTGAGATCAACCATGTTATGAGGACCAAATAACGAGTTTAATGGATTAAACGGAGAGAATTGCGTTGAGATTGCAGTACTTGCTCCACGGTCTGCTTTATAAGATTATCATGATCTGGAACATGTCCACCTTAAGAAGCAACTTGTAACTTCTGATTTCATGACAGGTTTTGCATTTGGATTGTTATTAATTGTGAATGATAATCCATTGGAATGAGCGAGTAAGCAACGATGAAGTCAGAGAGAAAATTACAATAAAATGAATCAGAATGGGATAACTGAAATTTCTTGGTTTATATAATGAGGGACGATGGCTTGGAAATCATAATATTTACAGGGTAGATTGAAAGGAAAAGGTAGAGGAAACAGAGAACCAGCTTTTCGACGTGTTTATCTGATATATGGCGAAACAGGGGGATATTTTGACAAATGTCCGAAAGGGATTGGAAAATTTGGAGGACCATGATGGCCTATGTTTTGCGTCACAAAGAAGAAGAAGAGAAGAAGAAGAAGAAGAGAAGGAGGAGAAGAAGAAGAAGGAAAG
This sequence comes from Acanthosepion pharaonis, assembly GCA_903632075.3. NCBI lineage: Eukaryota > Metazoa > Mollusca > Cephalopoda > Sepiida > Sepiidae > Acanthosepion > Acanthosepion pharaonis. The sequence continues at coordinate 339,615 of CAHIKZ030001820.1, forward strand.
GAGGAGGAGTAGAAGAAGAAGAAGAAGAGGAGGAGAAGAAGAAGAAGAAGAAGAAGAAGAAGAAGAAGAAGAAGAAGAAGAAGAGCAACAACAACAACAAAAATGTTCAGAGGGCAATAACAATGCAGGGAAGAAAATATTACTTTCAAATACTTAATAATTATGACTCAAAATCATTCCTTAATACAGGCAGAAGTTAAAATAACAGAATACTTTTATTTTATTATTATTATTATTATTATTATTATTATTATTATTATTTCCTATGATTTATGTTTTATACACATTTCCTTGCGGGTCTCTACTAGAGACCTAATATCAGAAATCATGGCTTTATGACATTTCCACTAATCATTTTTGTTTAAAGCGAAACAGGCACAGGAATTCTGAGACGACTTTCGACCCACTCGAAACTGGAAAACGAAGGCTAGGCAGCTCATGTACATAAATGGCATCAGCACACCATTTTCAGTCTGATCTGACTCTTTCAGAGGCTAGCTGTAAGATATGATAGGCGACAGTAAATCTTGTTCATTTGTATCATTGAATATACAGGGCGTGATGGCTAAAATGTGGCCATTTTATATTTTTATTTTAGCGCATGCGCCTTATTTGCATTTTTTGTTGTCGACTGCACAGTATTTTAGTATCAGTTGGTTACGGTTTGTATGAAAAAGAGCACCATCACCGAATTAACTCCGCCAGAAATTTGGCATGTGTACCGCTTGACTTTAGTACAGGGAACATGGACATTTCAGTATTTAAGTCCCAATTTGATGATAGAGCAGATGATTCGGAAAGACTTAATTGATTTAATGGTGATTATGAAAGTGTTTGGAGTGATCACTAGTGATGGTGATGTTATATCTCCATTCATCTTCTCACAGGGCCTCAGAGGCAGCAGGGAGGACTACATCATGTGCCTTGAGGAGGTAGGCTGCTGGAAGACTCTAAATGCGTCAACAGGACCCTGGACTAATCCTCACCAGAAGAAGAACCCAATCGTGGCTGCCACATCTCCCTTACATTTAACCATCGAACTCCTCAGATGGCAGCCCCCTTGATTATTATGAGTAGTATGCAGTTAAGCAACAGTTGTAACAAAAAAGATGAACTGAAGGCGAAAAATATGGCAGCATTCACGAACATATACGGGAAGACTGTTCAGAATAAGTGCAGGTGATTCTAAAGTCGTCTGGAAGGCATGGTTTAAGCCAATGTCGATTTTATTTAACAATTAATCTGTAGTATTTCAAGATATTTTTGGTAACTATATCTGTTAAAATAAGATGTCTGTGTTATTTTCATTTTTTGCATAAATCAGACGAAAATTTATCCATTGCACATTGTAAATTTATGTTATGCACTACAGGACAAAGGTTTGATGTTCCACCCACTATTTAATAATTAATTTCTCTGGTTCTGTTAATTCACTACTACACGCGTTAAACGTTGAAATCAGAGTAGCCATATATGTACACGAGTGACAAATGCAACCTAATCTACATGGCAACACAGCGGTATCTAGCGTAAAATTTCTATTAGATTAATAACTCAAAAAGGAAATATTTCCAGAAGTATGTTTATATTGACATTTATCCTAGTTTTCGTGTCAGAAAGCCGCCTACCAATGTTTTTAAAAGCATTTCAATACACCCTATATATATATATATATATATATATATATATATATATATATATATATATATATATATATATATATTGTTCTGTAGATAAATAAAACAGAGCATCTACTCAAATATGAGTAACCATTTCAAAAATAATGTTTAAACAATTAATTTAAAAATATATATGCATGTGTGTGTATATGTGTGTGTACGCTTCCCTCTGTGCTTTTGAATGTGTGTGTGTTAGGCGTATATATATATATATATATATATATATATATATATATATTCGTACATACATTTAAACATATAATACATTTATACAATATATATATATATATATATATATATATATATATATATATATATCTGTTTGTGCTTTTCATTAAAAATGACTGACAAATTACTGCCCTTATTTTATTTTATTACCTTTTCTTGTGTTCTTCTAATTTCATTCTTTTCTAGAAGCAAATTAATAAAAGATTTTCGATTATAATTTCATCAGTTATCAAGGATGATTTTATTTATGGACAGTTTTATGTATGTATCTAGAGTTTTAGAATGTTTTATTCTCTACAAATTGTCTGGCCGTGTTCATACTTGCTATTATTGAGTGTCAGCCATTTTATTTTATTAATAATTGTTATGGGATCTTACCCATAATAATAATAATAATGGACGATTCCATACGTAAGAAATACTGCGCCTCAGGAGTAGGCCAGGAAGAAGTGAGTCAGTGGAGTCAGTAGTTCAAGTCGAGCCAGAGGCAGTCCGAAACAGAGTCGCGTTCAGACAATTCCTGGAAGACATTGGAATAGTGATACTGGTCGAGACTACATTGTTCTCTCTATTAAACCTGATTGTTCATACTAACACTTCTACTTCTCTGTATATATTCCTGTTTGTAATATATCTGTGTTATTCCATATCCGTGTTTGAGTTCTTCTTTATTGATTCTACCTTGGACTATCACCGTCGTTAAAGGAACCGGAGCATAACAATAATGCTACAATTATTTTTATCCAATTTTACATTTCGACGAGGCTTTTACATTTTATCAATCGAATATATATATATATATATATATATATATATATATATATATATATATATATATATATATATATATATATATATATATGTCAGCAACCAGGTGAAATTGAGTTTCGTAAAGAAGTAGATGTACGCTCACAGAGGCTGAAGTGTTAAGTCTTCAGGTACTCGAGAATAAAATATGAGATCAGTGATTTTTTTTATATTTTTCAAAATATTTAAGAATTTATCATTGCCTGAAACTTGTTTGGTTCATCCAACTTTTAGAATATTCGAACCAGAAATATCCAGTCGTTTTTTATGTATATATATATATATATATATATATATATATATATATATATATATATATATATATACCAGGCGATGTAAATAATTCAGTTAATCTTTCCAAAGCACACATGCGGAAACATTTTAATTACTACTGAGCGCATTAATTTAATCAGATAAACAAGTTGCAAAATGTTCATGCGGGAAATCACATATTTTAAATACCAAATTTAGCAATGATTAGATTTCCTCGGGCGACAACAATGAAAATGGTTAACATTAATCGGAGAAGCTCAGGCTAAAACGGTTTTTGAAAATAAATCTGTAAGAAACGCACTTGTTGGACAAGCCAGGGTTTTCTTTTTTACATAGTCCGTGGAACGTTTTCGTCCTACGGGTTTGATGGCCCTTCGGCTAAAGACGTTGGGTTACCTGTACTCGGGAATAAAAAAAAAACATTGTATTAATTAACATTTTACTAGTTAACTTACTGTTGTGAGTTCAGTCCCTACATTGGGTCGTTTCATTTCATTTCCAGTGGATCGGTGGATTAATAAAGAATAATTAATTGATACATGAATAACTGCAGCAAGGACAGATTGATCTTTTCAAATGAAACGTTATATTCAATTGAGTAGATATCCGGTGGTGGAGATAAAAAAAGCTTCCTTTTGAAATTCACAGAAGCAAAGAAACTAGTAGATTCAGTTGCAAAAGTTTAGAGAGTGCAATACAGAAAACATCGATGGTAAGTCTGATCAGACAGACTAGTTCAAAATGGCAGCCGATATCCAAAACGACCTCAAGTTCGTCATTAAATGGGGCAAAAGATGACTTGATAATTATAACTACTCCCAAAACTAAACTTCTTTCAATTAAATCATCTGAGGGTCCACTCTCTACCTTCCATCAACATGGCTGATGCTAAACCGCAGAAAGATCACTCGTTGCACTTTCTCCTACTAACGGTCTCAGCTGATATGAAGTGGAAAGACGATAGTGAATCTATTGCTAGGTCAACTACTAAGAAAGGTGGTTTAACACCTCCAAAAACTAATCTTCTCTCCATTAAATCATCTGAGAGACCCCTCTCTACTTTCCATCAGCAGGGCTGATACTAAACCTCAGAAAGATCACTCGTCGCACGTTCTCGTGTTAACATTATTATCCAGCATAAAGTGGAAAGATATTGAATCCATTGCTAGGTCAGCTGCTAAGAAAAGAGGTTCACTGACGTGCGAGACAATGTTTCTTTTCAAGATCTATCTAACATATTTATAAGTCTATCGTTCGTCCATGATTAGAATATTGCTTCTACGTATGATCTGGTGCCCCTGGTATTTACCTTGAGCTCCTTGATAAAATCCAAAATAAAATCAGCAATATTATTGGTCCTGATCTGGCGGCTAGACTTCAGTCAATTTCCCACCGCCGTAAGGTTCCCTCTCTGTGTCACCTGAATAAATACCTAGACTTTTTCTATTTAAGCACAGTACCGCTCTATAAGACGTTGTCACCTCCAAAATACTCGTGCTCATTGATCGCCCATACGCGTGTGACAAGTTGTTGCCCACGTATTCTGGAGTGAACCGGTCTTCGTTTCCATCGCTGTTGGTCAGGGTCCGAATGGTGATTCAGACGACGCGATTGGAGGAGGTCTTGCGAGATGACCGATATTCTCATCAGGGTCTAATCCGATTCATCGAGTATCAGCTGAAAGATGAAAATAAGAACTGACAGAAAGCGATTCGTTTCGACAGATTTAGCGAAAGGTAGCTGACTGCTGTGAGCCTGGTTCGCTTGAACGGGGCTAGGCTTGATTTTCTTTTTTAGGTCTCATCGGAGAAGTTTTCTTTTGGAGCACTCCCTTGGTTAGGCTAGACATTTTTGCGTATCTAATTAATGTAAGTGTGGTTCCTGGCCTATTCCCTCTTGCTTCCTCCGTGATGATCCAAGTCGAGATTCCCAACCTCCACAGGTTGTTTTTATCCCCACTTTTTTATCTCTACTGGGTCAACTTTTTCTTTCCTCGTGGCCGTATTTATTTTATCCTTCCCTCTACCTTAAAGAGAGAGCTTATTGATTTTGTCTAAAAACAGAATTCAGCAGCTTCTCTTAATTCTTTTGAGTGTTTCACGTCTCCAACTAACATTAACTATCCTTTGAATTTTTTATTAGCGATGATATTTTAGTTTGTTTTTGGGATAATTCCTCCACACTCACTATGTATAATCGACAGATTTATATATATATATATATATATATATATATATATATATATATATATATATATATATATAATTATTAAAATTTTATGCTATCTTGTCTTTTTATATATGTTTAGTTAGGTGTAAGAAGTAATAAGTGATAAATACACCAAAAAGCCCATTCCTCCAACATAGTCGGTCTTGTGCCACAATTGTATTTTATAAACAATAAATCTTGATTACGACATATACCAATTTAATAAATTTAAAATAACTACAGAAAATATCATTATGGCAATGGAACAGTTCTTTTAAAACATAGCATAACTACGCAAACAGATGATTAAGCCTAAAACACAAAGTATCAATTAAAGTTACACCACTACGAAACATGAATATATCATAGGAATATTTTTTTATATATATATATATATATATATATATATATATATATATATATATATATATATATATTATAAGAAATGGATTAAAGTCGGACAATTTATTTATTAAAGACATTTTTATGTTTAACGTTCTTTTGTATAAATGTCTTTAATAAAATAAATTGTTGGATCTTTGTCCATTTTTTAATATACGACGTCATTTGTTAACATTTGAAACGCCCTGAGCAGTTATGAATGTACGAGATTCATGGAAGATTGAAGTTTGTAAGCAGTAAATTCAACCTTGCTAACCGAACGATCCTTTGTGGCCGAGCGGTAAAGCACGGTTCCGTATAGGATGCAGGTTCGAATCCTGTCAAAGGACGAATATTTTCTATGAAAATTTCTCGGACATTCCGGCCGGTAAATGTCATTTAATACTGTTTATTATAAACAGAGCATTTACTTAAATACTTGTATCTATAAAAAAGAACGTTAAACATAAAAAGGTATTTAATAAATATATATATATATATATATATATATATATATATATATATATATATATATATATATATATACATATGTATGTAAATCAAAAAATCAACTATGGAAAATTTTAATTAAAATAGGAAAAATTAATAAAATGGATTTTATATTTTAAATGGGTAGTGGAAAAGGGTAATTGTAACCTTACAGTTTATCCCTATTACAATAGAAGTTTTGTCTTTGCAATTTATTTATTGAAGATGATTTTATAAAAAGTTGAAAATACTTGGGTTAAAACATACAGCGCCTGACTTGATGAATTTCATTTTAATATGAAGAAAATAATTGGACTATATTGAAACGATGCCGACTGTCAATATGGGAATATATATATATATAAAATAAAATATATATATATATATATATATATATATATATATATATCCTCCCAAAGCAAGTAATAACGATAGTGAACTGGACAAACAACAAAAAAATTACATACATTTATTACAAAAACCAAATGCATATTAACTACAAACAAAGACGAATCTTCTTAAGGCATATTATAAAGAAATATACTACTCCAAATGACCCGAATAAAATAATCAAATTTATTATCTATTATAAAAAATAACAACACACCAGCTAAATCAAAATTACAAAGAACGAACATTATCTATGAGCTCAAATGCCCATAAGGAACTGTGTTCCTGATCAAACCGGACTCATAAGTAATTACAACAGCTACACAACCACATGCTTATCCAGACGTCTTACGTTACACATATCTGATTACAGCTCCAATAGAACCCATTTAGACACACACAGAGATTTACCAGATTCCATTAGAAACATACTAGTAGAAAACACAAATATATTAAGTGCATCTACCTGCAAAAAAGACTAGAAACAATGGAAACTTTAATAACAAAAAAGAAAAAGACAACTCTTAACAATATTAACTAAGAACAAAGCCACAACGTGCTAACCGTATTCGGAAATTAAAAACATCCCTACCACACACTAATACATACACAGACTGCACACACTCAGTTAAGTTGAAAATCGAATCATCCTTGATAATGGCTAAAGATATAGCCGAAAGCGCTCGGAAATATAAATCATTTGGACAGTTTTTACACATCCTTTGTCCAGAAAAGAAAGCTCTTGTCAGGACACAACTAAAATTAAATAAAAAGCTTAACCGTATTACTTTTGTCTGTTGCTTTTAATGAAACATGCACACACACACACACACACACACACACACACACACACACACACACACACACACATACACATATATATATATATATATATATATATATATATATATATATATATATATATATATATATATATAAACAAAATATTTATTCCACAGTGTATATATCTTAAATAATTCCTCCAAATTTTGTATAATTGAACCTGTTAATTCTTGTGCCTGTGCCAGTAAAAAGAGGTCGAAGGTCCAGAGACATATGCTTGGTGTGTTTAAAAGAATTTTTTTCCAAATTAGTATAAGACCTGTTTTGAACTACAACGTCTCAACGCCCATGTATGTATTGTTTATTTAAGTTTCATAAGAAGGCTATTCCACCAGTTGGCAAAATGATTGACTTAGTTATTGCAGCGGGGTCGACTCTGTATTCTGTTAGTGTCACTGATTCGTTTCTGTTCTCTAAATTTATTAGAGATTCCGATTTGTGTTCAGTAGACAAGCTGATAATTTATTTTGATTTTGTCAACTCATTCACTAATGTTCCTGTTATGAATAATCAAGAGTAGTTTCCTATTGTTTCTTTACTCTCCACTTTGAGAGAGTCATTTCTGATTACTGGGACTATAAAAAGACACTATATGCGAACCTTGTATTCTCAGTTGAATAAGGCTTTCTTAAAGCCTAGACCTGCGTATTATTTATCATTACAGGTCTTGAGAAAACACATGTCTGTACTGGTTTTCTTCAGAGGTGTCATCTTCTACTAGTTTACCGGAAATTTTATTTCTGGTTTTTGTGCATTTAGCCACTGAGGGAGTTGAATATAGTTTTAATAATATTTTGTTTGCCCAGATTGATGGTACATCAATGGGTAGACCCTTGAGTCCAATTGAGGCCATTTTCTTTTCATGAAAAGCATTTGAAAGTTGTCAGAAACCGTCTATGCACCTACGCTATGTGGATGACACTTTTCTGTTCTTACTTTCGTTGAGGAGGCGAGCGCTTTCAACCTTAACCTTAATTACTTCCATCCGCCCCTTTTTGTTTAATAGGAAAGAGGAGAGTCTTTATGCGTTACTCTTTTTGGGTGTGCCGGTTGTAACGAATGACGGGTCGTATATTTCAAGCGTATATCTTAGGACGACTTTTACTCTTTTTTTGTACACCAATTCGAATTCTTTTATCCTCAAGTCATGTACAATTAATTTAATATTTACTTTGGTCCACTGTGATTTGATGATATGTTAACATATTAAGTTGCGGGGCTCAATTGACGAACACTTATAATATTTCTGGGTTAACGGTTAACTAGAGAATGTAGCTAAACGGACAGTGGAGCGTAATGTTAAGAGTTTTAAGGCTATTGTGGTTTTGGGACTTTGCTCTATTTTGGTAGAAGCAGTCAGACACTTGTGAATAGGGTATGTGATTTCTAGTTTTTCTACAATTCTGTTGCGTGTTTTAAAGCGTGTTCCAATAATTGGGCCGATTTTAAAAGCTAATTACCTTTAAGCGTCTAATGATTTCTTTATTTTTTCTTTTAGATTTAACAACTTAAGTCTTTGGCAATTTCAACCCTGGAAAGATTAACAATCAACCAACGTCTTAAAGCTTCAAGAATGCCCCTGGAACAATTGTTCGTAAATTCAAAGAAACTGGGTCGGTGGCAGATATGAAAATACCATTGCGTACTCGTTTACGTTGTTCTGCTAAAAACCTTGCTGTAGTACACGAGAATGTGATGGAAAATCAAGACACCTCTATTCGTCATCGCACGCAGGAAATGGACCTTTCCCCAACAACGTTTCATCGTTAGTAATTGCACTCTCGATTGGTCGATTATAATGACCAAAAGAATCGCGATGTACGCAAAATGCATTTCTGTTTGAACGTCCATGTTCATAATGGACTAGAATAAATTTAACACTTTGTCTGATTGTTAATCTTTCCATGGTTGAAAATGCCAAATACTTTAGTTGTTAAATCTGAAAGGAAAAAAAAATCATGAAACGCTTAAACGTAATTCAAATGTAAAATCTTTAAAAGTTATTGGAACACCATATATATATATATATATATATATATATATATATATATATATATATATATATATATATATATTCAGTTGTATGGATATGAGTTTGTAACCATAGCTTTCAGATTTTGTGATCATTAAAGTTAGTTTAATGATCGCAAAAGCGTGAAACCTAATGTTGCAATCTCATATCCATACAACTGAATTACTACACACACACACACACATTATATATATATATATATATATATATATATATATATATATATATATTGATCTAGATTTGGCAGTAAATTGCTTTCATGTATCTTTAAATGAAAACGGCAGACAAGGAATATTTCATTTATAGAGTTTTTGAAGTAATCTGGCATTTTTACTTGTCAAAGTTACTTGTTACTTGTCAAAAACCAATGAGCAAAATCAGACACACTACTACCTCACTGAGGAGACGTCTTACATGCCACCTGTCGCTGCAGAATGCTATGACTAAACATTTACTAACTCATAACTTCCAAAAACCTTTAACGAAAATTCTAGTTAATAATACAAGGATCCTTTTCAGGTCATATAGTCGTACACAGGTCGTCATTAGGGACGCACTGCTTATTAAATATTATTCTCCCACTATCAATCTCACAATATTTAGCAGAAGAGAGGGCTTGTTAAACGGGTTCTTAAAAGAGAAGTCTTGCTCCGGTGAACAAGCCGCTCAGAGCCCGTGACTCAAGAAGCACACAAACCGCTTGAAGGCCACATTGTAAAATTAATATGTAGCAGCTAAACACAGAAATTCTTCATCGAAACACATCCTTGGTAAAGCTAGAGAAGTTGTATATTAAAAAGAAGAGAAGAGAGGTGTCGCAAACTTTTGTGGCTGTAATGTGGATTTTTTAAAAAATATATTATGCTTTATTTTCCATAATTTCATGAGCATGTTGTTCCAGATAGAGATTCTTTTCTTTTCATTCTGTACAGTTTTTCTTGGATGTGTCACTTTTTAATATGCTCAATCAAAGAAAACTGGTTTATTTCAACGCCATCAAAAATAAAGAAACATCGAAAATATACAAAACCATCCTTGGAATAGAAGAAATATATA